>BLKM01000390.1:159655-173925 GCA_013340265.1 Coptotermes formosanus | reverse complement strand
TTGGCGTAAGTGCCAACTGCCAGTTACATACCTACACAAGTATCTGAGTGTCCGTCTTCTGACCTTAAGCACAGGCCTGGAAGGCGGCAGCAAACCAGCCACATTGTTTTCTTGCCAGTTATTTACGATTTTAGGAGGTTCGTTGGTTATGGAGAGGGACAGAAGATAGCAGCAATAAACGGCGCTGTAAGGAATGATAAAGTCAGGCATCCTAAGTAGGAACAACTGAACTCCAGATAGTAGAGTCTTTGTTCACATGCTGATAATATCCAGATTTGACCATCAAATGTACGGACAGTTATAAAACACAGCGGATTACTAACATCAACGTCTTTTACCATGTCATTGTAATCATATTTGGTAACAACTGAGAAGAAGTACTTAAAACCTAGACCTATACTGAAACGCTTTCACTTAACCATTGTTGCAGTGGAAATGATATAACTATTACATATTCTAAGCGTATGTCTGTAGCGTTAGTTATCCAGCAATTCTCACTTTTACCCAAAACCAATTTCAAATACAAACATTACATCAACTATAAAATTTAGAAAATTAAATCCGTGTGTGGTTACAAAGGACACTACAACAGTAATTGAAGTAATGGTGAGGGCAGAAAGGTTTCTACCCCCACATGAATGTCATTTCAATATCTACGAAACGGTGCGAAGATCAAGCCGAAATCTCAAAAATCATTCACGCCATAAGCAAATGAAGGCGGCACTGCGCATTGCGAGTATATATGTCGCTCCACTCTGAGCGGTTAAGTTTCTTCATTTTTATCGAGGAAAAGTTGTACAGACACTACAAAAATCACACTTGTATCGAATGATATGAAAAATCTGGCGCACTTTCATCCATTCATAATCTTTGTCTGTTACGCCATACTAGCTGAGGTTCGCGCAGAAAGAGTAGAAGACTCTGCTCAAAGAACGACATTCCAAAGGCCTAACCAGGATCCACTCGGCAGGCATGTGACTGATGAAGACATACGTCCCTTACGAAGCGCGGTGTCGGGGACAGGTGCAGACTGGGAAGCAGTCACTGTACGTGAAGGAAGTGATGACAACGTCAGTCATCAAATTACGCAGCGGTCTGTCGAACTGCAGCTTCCTGCTGTCATCACACGTGAGTGGAATTACCTAACAGAAGTCGAACTGTTTTTCGTTAATTGTTTTCTCGTTGTTAACTAAACAACTGTGACTAGTTTCCGCCTGAACGGGACAGGCTTCGATACCAGGGAGGAGCAAGAGATATTCTCTCCACTAAAACCTTCCAGAGTTGCTCTGCGCACAAACAGGCTCCTATGCAGTGAGTACCACACTTCCTTCCCGGAGTAAAGGGGCCGAGGCGTGAAGCTGACCGCTCAAATCTGTCAAATGCTGAGGTTAAGAACTGTTGGAGCTATATGTTTACTCCTCCTGTATGTCTTTATGACGTGGAAAGGCCAAATTTGCATTGTTACCATTTTTCCAGTAGCTCAACAATTCCTATTGGGCCAGGGCCTACTCATTATCGAGGCTTCACGATCACACTCAGGCACACCACATTCGATAGGACTCCTCTGGACGGACGATCAGCCCGATGCAGAAACCTGTACCTGAAAACACACAACACTCACAAGAGAGAGACATCCGTGCTCCTGGCGGAATTCGAACCCGCAATCCCTGTAAGCGAGAGGCCGCAAACCACGTCTTAGACCGAGCGGCCACTGGGATCGGTTGTTACCTTTTACCGTAAGAAAATAAATTATTGTTCTTAATTGTGACATTTACATTTGAATAACCAGACCGCTGTACTGCTACGGATGACAGTGGAGCCGCACAGCAGAAGTTCTGCAACGCTGCAGGTAGCGACATGATGAAAGACAAGTCATTCCAGAGCGTCTTTTCCTTCGTCCCTGTATTGGCTCCGACGTCCAAGCAGATAACAAACCATGCCTGCAGGACGCACAGTCGCACATTTGTACATCAGCTGCAGCGACACAAACTCTGGGCTCTGAAGAGTGAGTGTCGGATAACTGATCCAACTTTATGTTCACATGTAAGGCCTTCCTTTTGTAATAGTTCGGAAGTCTCCAAACAAAATGACAGATTAATATTTTCGAAACTAGTCACGTGTCGTTCACATGACGCGCTGCCGTATTTAGCCCGCGCTCACTTTGTGCTGCTATATTACATGCTCTATGCTCAAATATTTCTTCAGCCTCATCTCACAAATCACAGGTAACAAACAGTTTATGAACATGTAAATATGTGATACTACTGAAGTTTACAGGATTCAGGCATAACAATCACATCCAGTTGATAAGCTACCGGAATTTATGTCAAATAACACACTTGGTATTCGTATTTCTATTTTGTCATACTAAGGAAAATTTTTCGGTGCACGCGGTGGCACAGCTGGTTGAGGCACTGCGCTGCAAACCGGAAGGTCTCGGGTTCGATTCCCGATTATGTCACCGGAATTTTTCATGGACATAAACCTTCCGGCCGCACTATGGGGAGTAAAGGCGGCCGCTGCGTAGGGCTGACAACATAACCACTTCATGTGCCCATTTTCTTAAAGTCTCGAAGCCTCAAGCTCCTTGACACCTCAGGGCCTGTATATGGATTGCTTTAAGAGTTTTTACCTTAAGAAACTTGTTATATTGCGGCGATTTTCAGACTGCACTATACGTGGTGTGTACAGTTTGATAATGTATGCATATGCTAAAAATTTGGTCCGTTCGCTCCACTTTGCTTGAAGAGAATATGGTCTAAGAATCAGTAATGCTGACTTCCATTGCTGTTACCTAACGCTTTTATAATTTGCTACAAACAGAATATCCAGAGTTCTTCATAGCGTGCCATAAATACCCGCATCTTGATTAAATCCGGGACGCTGATTTAACAAATGAAAGTCAAGATGTTTTAATGACGCAGCATACACACACACACACACGCGCGCGCGCGCGCGCGCAAAAACCACTTACTACGCCGTTTAAAGAGCTAACATTGTAAAGGAGGATAAACGTTTAATCACACACAGGAAAAATTTTTTCACGCACTCGCATAGTAACCAAATATATGCCTCAACTTCTGCCAATATTCAGTAAAAGTGTTAGTGAATTTGATAAGTATGTCTAACAAATCTAAAACGCGCTTTAAAATTTCGATTTAGGCTGTAAAGTGACGCAAACTTTGCTTCCAGATTTGAAGTCTGCATACCAGAAATAAATTTTAATTTTATTTAATTTCACCTAAATTTCAAGATGCACGTCTTCTGGAATATGACGCCGTGAAGTTGGGCGCGTAGTTCTCCAACGTATTAAAATATCGCAGTGCTTTCGAAGAGCTGTGAGCTACCTCCCCAGATTCACTCACTGCCTCATATCCCAGGAAACTTGCATCATTTGCAAGGCCGCTGTGAGAAACTCTAACCCCGCTTGCCTTGACCTACATAACCGACCGATCTAGTGCATAGTGGTTCAGCCTGTTGACATATAAGCAAGTTGAAAGAAGGCACGAGGAAGAATTTTAAGATTACATTTATGTATGTGTCAACTTCCCTGTGAGCACAATCTCTACACTGGCTCACAACAAAACAATGTGTCTCCCAGCATTGTGTTATTTTTGGCATTGTCATTATAAGAAAATTAAGAAAGACTGGGACGGGCTGCGCTTACCACGCCACTACGATGTCTGGCTCTATTTCAAAATTAATCATGAATGTATATGGCGGTGTTAGGCGCCGTTTGCTGAAAGCGCTTTGAAAAACATGTAAAAAATTAGTAATATCAGGCAGAATTTTCTTACTGAATTTTGAAGGCAATGTTTGGATGAAACTTGATATTTGGGATATAAACCAAAATATTTCAGAACATTTTACATACTCATTTACAGACACGGACAGTTATTTCCCCTATTTTAATTTCAAATGATCCATAACTGTGCGTTGAACGGTTAGATATGGTGACTAAATGCAACAAATGCACACGATTTTACGAAAATAAGTTATGAACGCAGTAATACCTTCTACATGTTTCGGCCACTCATGTGGCCATCCTCAGGGAGGTGAGTTGAGAGTAATAAATACATTGACACGTTACACAGATTTTTAAACCAATGCAGATTTAAAATATTAAATGTTACATTTACCGTGTAGTTAATGAGGACGGGCAGAGCAAAAGAATTGATAGTGACTTTATTCAGTTTTTTCGTATGGCGCAACAGCCCCCAGTGTGCCAGGGCCTCCTCATTTTCGAGGCTTCACGATCACACTCAGACACACCACACTCGGTAGGACTCCTCTAGACGACTGATCAGCCTGTCTCAGAGACCTCTACCTCAAGATATGCAACACTCACAACAGACAGACATCCATGCCCGCGGCGGTATTCGAACCCGCAATCCCAACAAGCGAACGACTGCAGATCCACGTCTTGGCCAGCACCACCACTGGGATCTGGCTGTACTTAAGTTACTGTGCTATAATTAGTCAAGGCAGACGGAACAAACCAGAACACACTTCAGTTAGTGTACTTGTTGTTACGGTCACGATTGGAACCGAAAACTTTCCGAGCACAAGTCATAACCTTGACGGCTTTGGCCACCGTGCACGGTTGTGCGGGCGAAGGACGTGCGCCTACGAAATTTATATTAATGAACATTTTTAAAAAGGAAGCGTTGGTAAATGTTCCATTTCCGACCTGACTTATAATTCTACACTATCCGTTCTCACGGCCTGTTTACCCTAGATAGTTTCTGTCCGCTATATGCACACCCACACGCAATAGACATTACGTTCTCTACGAAGGCACGCGTTTGTGTTTTCGTACGGATGACACTTTACGAATTGCACAGAAATGTGCCTGAGTGTTTTATTGTCGTTGCATTGTGATTAGCATCCTGTTTTCTAGTCCTACGTTTCTGATACAGAGGCGTCCTTCGGAACCCAGTATTTGCACAGCTACATTTCCCACACTCTGGTCGAACAGCAGTTTTAGTACGGGGTTCACAAATGCCCCCTCACTGAACCCTACCCTAAACTAAATGGGTCCATTCTGCATATTAAAAATTCCTTGCTTTGTTGTCCATAAAATAATAATCTTTAATGGCGTGTTGTTTAAACAAGGTTATGAATCTTAGCCTTCTAACAAACGCAGGTTATTGCTTTTCAGTCTCAGTATCTACTAAGATTTCCATGCAGTTATGTACATTCTTCTGTAGCTACTTCACAAACCACGAGCCTGTCACAAGAACAAACGCGATAATATTCACCCCATTCTCCATTGCATATTTCATCTATCGTTTCTTTTTTCGTACACCAACCCTTAATTTCATCTGTAGGAATACGGCCATCTGGTTGTGCTATATTGTATTATATATTCAATTATTTCTTCAGCCTCAGCCTGCACATCACAGGAAAGACGATCTGTTTCAACTGCAATAAATATTTTTTCAGCCTCATCGACTATCTCACAGCGAACGGAGTCCGTTTCAGTCCTGTCTTAACCATGACAAGACACGTGTGTCGCCACTGGCAAGAATTAAAAACCAGGATGAGAGTCCCTCATTCACTCACTCCCTCACTCACTCACCCACTCACTCACTCAATCACTTACTCACTCACGCACTCGCTCTTTCAGTTACTCAAACACATTATATAAAGTACATACGTTACTTTCTCTGATTTTCTATCATAAATTTGATTATACGCCTAGACTTATTTGTCTGCTTGAATGGTTGGTTAGTTTTTTTTAATGTGTCGGTGTATCCTATTATGCTTTTTTATCAAGTGTACGATTCGTCAGCCAAGCTGCCATCTGGAATACTACGCGGAAACGTGAACCAGCTGGGTGATTTTGACCAGTGTCTGTCCGTCTCAACACAGGAGAACCCCAGTATAGTCGGTAAATACTGTCTGGCTTCGGTGGACGTGCGGGCCACTGCACTGAACGTCAGTGATACCGACACTTTGGTTCGCGCTGTCTACCTCGCGCAGGCCTACGGGTTGTTCAGGAGCTCCTACAGGGACGTAAGTTTCATGCAAAATACACCGAACGGCTGTCTGCTTTCAGCCGTTCTTTACAAAGCACAAACCCTCAGAGAAAATTTTCGGTTTCGAAGTTAAGATAAGATCACGAGGACTGGCCGCATTAGAGGTAGGCGTGCTGCATCCAAGTAAAGGTGACGTGCAGAAATAATCATTGAACAGAAGGCATTACGATTATGTTTACATTCATTCGGTGACTCTGAAATTTACTTGTAATGAGAAGGATTTTGAAAAATACATAAATCACAAAACAAGGGACACGTATAATTCAAATCACTATTTCGTTTAATTCTAGAAAAAAACTTGAGATTTTGTGTGGTGAAAGGTTTATGGACTTTATCCATGTTCCGAACAGTAAAATATTAAATATAATAAGATATTAGAAAATTACAATCACAACGTTTCGGAACTGCTCTCTGCTTCCGTCATCAGGTGAATGGAGAGGGAGAAGAGAAGAACACCTATTCTGTTGGGCCACTTAGACCGAGCTAGCCTCCATCACTGGACAACTCCATAGTCCATAAACACATCACCACACAATATTACACACCATCGTCAAAACAATTTACAGTTTATCTAACATGAGACTTTGCTGGTACAGTCCAGTCAGTGCAGTGACTACCCTGTAAGATGCTTAACCAATGCATCACGATCGATTACCGGCAGTAGTAAGAGATTTTTCTCCTCTCCTAAGCCTTCAGACTGGGCCTGATGCACACCAAGTTTCCTAGTAACTGGGCAGAGGGAGCTTTTTCCTGGGCCATAAACGGTTTGGACAGGAAACTGACCCCTCACTTCCACACAGTCTCCAGATAGACAATGAGTGGGGCTGTGACATCACTTCTCCACACGCCTTGATGGCGTGAACAACGACACCGTTTCCTTACCTGCATCGCCCTCACAATTTACATAAGGCGCTTTTTCTCGCTGTTCAGGCAGTAAGCATACAAATGCCGTATTGTCTCCCTTTGCAGCCTGGCCACTTCATTCCACAGTTCACAACCATCAAGTGGGCGCTGTGTGTGCCGGCGTCCTGTTCTTATGCAGATGTACAACAGACTCTGGTTGACGCGCTGCACGATTACAATGAAACAACTGGCCTCAGCTTTGACGTTCACGTTGATCCCGAGATGTGTTACGTCAAACAGGAGACAGGGACCACTCTGAGCTTTGGCACTGTTATTACACTGTGAGTACCAATCGCCAGGCATGGCCGCATGTTTACTGCACTGACGCCATGGAGACAGGTCGTTCCTACCCACGTCTCCCTAGAATTGTTACGCTTTCACTTCCAGCTTACTTCTCTGTATTTCCCTCCAGGGTTTTAGCCATTTTGGTCGTATGATTTGTCGTTACAACTATGTCGTAACTTTTACTAATAACAAGTGCTTTGGGCTGGTTGATATAGGACGGAAGAAGGTGAAGGAATGTTAACATTATGCACCCTATTTTATGTTCTTACACTGTAAATTAACTACAAAACCAAGTGCTTCGAAGTTACTTTTCGTGTTCCTCTAAAGATGGCTCAACTACAGATTTTATGCAATACATTTATAAGTGTGTATGGTGCAGGCTGTTGAACATGGCTACGCCCTATACTGAGGTTTCCCTTCTTCAGGGACATGGCGTCGACTCTCTGCGATCGGATTTCGACGTTTCGGCACAGCGCAAGCTTCTGAACTTCAGAGCTACTAACGTCCACTTAAGATTCCTCACTGGAATTTTAACCTTTGAAGATTTTTTAATCTTAAGTTCTTGTGTTATTTCAGGGCGTTCTTTGCAGCTGCGATATCCGTGGCGGTGATGGCTACAATCAGAGACACAAAACAAGACGCAGGCCGTCGCAGCGAGCGAGGTAAGACAGTTTGAAATGTTACCAGCCACAGACCGCCGGCCATTCTGTGTAATCATATGAAGGCAATGCAGTTAGCCTTGAGATTTTACGCGTCTGTTCAATACGTACACACACACACACACACACACACACACACACACACGAGTTCAAATTCTGTCGTCATTCTGTCACTATATAGGAAGCCATTTATTAGTTGCCGTTACGTGACTCGAGTAGAATGGTTGTCGAAGTGCTTGTTATGAAGCAGTCGACCGGTACTTATGTTCCGATGAGTAGGACACCCTAGACCTTTGCCGACAAAATTAGCCCTAGGCAGCATTGATGTTTATCCTATTGTGCTATCTTTCAAGGTGGCCGCCTGTGTGTTTTCTTGTACCAACCACAATCTCCTCCCCCTGGTTTTCAAGTAGCTGTACGGTTAGAGAGGAATTCCCGCTGTTTTACCGGCCTATTTTCTTCAAAACCGATAAAATGAGCTCATGTTTACACAGTGTCAAAGTTGTCTGGGCATTCGCAAATCTGATACTCTGCCCTACGCTGGCATACTTTGCCCTCCATCTCAATTAACGTGTAACCCGAACTGTTGAGTCTGTTGTTGACAGGTCACTGGGAGAGTTTACTTATGGCCTTCTCTCTGCGCAAGAACGCAAGAGAACTTCTGGCAGACCTGCCCGTGGAAGGCAACATTAACTGCATCCACGGAGTGAGGGCGCTCTGCATCATAGCCACCTACATGGCCCACAAATTTATGATATTTGGATTCATCCCTTACTCTAACCGAGTGGAGCTGACCGAGGTACCCCTGTATTAAAGCAGCCAGCATATTTCATTTAGTATAGCTGATACCGAAAGTGGCAAGGAACCTTCCTACCGCGTCCAAACCGGCCCGCCCCCTATTGAATTTGGTACTGCGAGCTCTTTCGCTGAACGTAAAATAGTAAGGGGGTTGGCTTGCGGATCGCCTCCACCTACTCTCGAATTTACTTAAAACAGGCTGAAATCTTGAAAAACATCCTCCCTATACCTTTGGCACATGTACAGTTGTAACCTCGCGTTTACCTTTATACAGCTATATTAAAACGAGTATTTTGCGTGGAGATAATGCTGCACGCATTTTTGCTCTATACACAGTAACATCATAATTAAGTGTCTTGAAACTAATTATGATAAATCTTCTTTTACACATACTGACAAAAACAATTATTGTAAACATAATGTGTATTCTGATGGTTTGATTTAATGAAGTCAGATTTGAGGTACAAGCTGCTGCCGTCTTTACTGCTCTAAGTGTTCCCTGTCTTAGCAAAACATACACCGAGGCAATGCAAAATATCCCAAGGCTCTGTGACTGGAACGGAATGTAAGTAATTTCGCTAGGTGGCAAAGCAGGTGTGCTGCAAGGGGATATCTAAGCCATTGATCTACAAATTTCCACATGATCTCAGTTTAAATATTTGATGTTACTTTACGGCAACGAGCCAGTATTATTTGTTGCGGTTGAGTCAGTAATTTGGTGAATTAATCTGCATGTTTCGTTCAGTACGTCTGATAGCTGGGTCCGTCTGTTGGCAGCGTATCCATAAATAGTCTTACGCAAAAATAAGAGGGACATGATCACAACAAATATAAAATACTTAGCAATGTGTAATACTATTTTCCTTTCAGACTATCAAATATCTGCTTCATTTACAATTAAGGGTTCAGTTCTTACCTCACAGAGAACACAGCCTTAATTATAAAAACCATCCAGTTAAATTTGTATACAGAAATTATCGATGGCTATTGTGAGAACAATAAAGGTAAAGGTCAATCCATAACATTCTTTGCAGGCAGAGAGAGTGGGGGGGAGTAGAGGTTTACCTCTCCGTATTCTTTAACCTCCGAGCTTAGGGGTGGGTCGTCAAAACCACGCCCTGGGCCCTTTACCAGCATGAAGGAGACGCGGTGTCCATTGTGGAGGAAGCTGGAAGGACACTGCGGCCCGTCTGAATTGGTGGGGAAAGCTCACCCACACCGGTTTCCAAACCCCAAAACACTGGCCTTAACGAGTCGCTATACCGACTAAGCTGTCCCAGCTACCTTGTGTCAATGGTATTAACTCACTAACTCCACGGAACAGAGGCCTTCTTGAGAAGCTATCAGTTTCTCGGTTCGTCAAGAAATACCCCGCATTTTATGGAACCCGGGGGTTCATTACCGCAATTATAACACCCCGCCTCCTGGCCCTATCCTGAGCCATCTCAATCCAGTCCATGTCCCCGTCCCACATCTTGATGATCCCTTTTAGTATTATCCTCCCATCTACGCCTTGGTCTACCAAGTGCTCGCCTTTTTTCAGGTCTCCCCACCAAAATCCTATATGCACCTCTCTTTTCACCCATACGTGCTACATGCTCCACCCACCTCATTCTTCTCGATTTCATTACCAGAATAATATTTGGTTACGAATACAGGTCATTAAGCTCCCCGTTATATAGTCTTCTCCACTCCCCTGACTTTCAATGATACAAAACACATAAATATGATGTGCGTGTAGAACTCAAAAGTTTGTAAGGTATAACCGGATGATACTCTGACGTGCAGTAACTACAGGGCTTTAGAAAATTGAACAAAATAATGAGATTCTATTCCGTTTAATACAGATGTGCAGTGAGAAATGGACCAACGTATTCCGCACAGGCATGGTATACACCGACTCGTTCCTCATGATCAGCGGTGTTCTGACGTCGTTCAGCATGAGTAAGGAAATAGAGCGTAAGAAACACATTGACTGGATCAAGAAGTATATGGCAAGGTTTATTAGGTGCGTGATTATGTCCATACCATGTAGATCTGTACGCTGAATTCTCATATGCGTCCTTAACTCTTACCCAATAGACCATGACGTTGATTACACACTGGAAAGTGTAGTTTCTTCGCCTGGGATATGATTGATCTCCTGTCAGTGTTGTAATATATTTCGACAGAACGAAGTCGTCATATTATGTTTCTTACATTCCGAAACCAAGCTTTTATTCCATAATCTTAAAATCCTCCAGATCTTCATCTTCCTCCTCCTCCTCCTCCTCCTCATAATATTCTTTTACTTACTCTTATTCCTCTTCTTATCCGAGCATCAAAAAAGGTGCTATAAGCCCGTTCCGAGTTTGAGAAGTATTAAACTTGTTCCTTCCGTTTACTTCTAGGTCTTCCTATATTTCTCTGTCCTTTCGAATTATATAAGTACGCTAATTTTGATACTCTACATTTTAAATTATACTTTCATATTACTTTCACCTTATTTCTTCAGCTCTTCTACGACTTTTTCAGTTCGCCATATATCTCTATATTTTCTAATTTGAAGAAATAATCCACTGAAATACGGATTTGAAGCTTCATTCTTCACAGTTGGGTCATTTGGCACTCTGTCCTGTAAATTACTAATATCACATCACTAATACACTCTGCAAACGTTCACTGATTTCCTCATTGGAAGCACTGACTCCATTATGGGCAGGAAACAGTTAATTTCTTGTAATGAATTAATACGTCTTTCTTGTGAAAATCGCACGAAATGCATGATTACACTTTTTAAGTAGAAGAAGAAGGTTTTAAGTGTTAGAACATCTTTTAAACCTATTTACCGCTGTGATTTAAAATTTTAACAAATTGACACATTTCATCATCATTCAACATTTACGACGTGTGAATATATAAACAAACAACAACTTTCCATCTTAGTACACAATTGGTGTACTGAAAACATGCGGGTGTTATATTGCTGTAACATTTGTCAAGAACATATTGCGCTAATTAAATTAATCAATATCGTCTCCACGATAATGTCCATGTAAGCAGTAATTATTTTAGAGGAATAATGAAATAAGTCGTCAAAATAAAATTGGGGTACGTGATATTTTATTATCGAAGGCTTAATGTACTTGGTTATGTTTAAACCAAACAAGAGCACTAATAGGGAGTCAATAATGTAAAAAGCGCAGAAACAAATGTTCAAAATGTTTAAGTAAATATGGGCCTTAAAAATTAAAATGCATTTACAACATGTCGTGTAAACTCAGTTTAAAAGTCTTCGATTTAAATGCTTTCTATAATGTCCCGACAGACTGACGCCTGCTCTAGTGGCAGTACTTCTATTCTATGCTTACGTGATGGAACACCTGGGGAGTGGACCGCAGTGGAATGTAGCTGTCAGGAAGAATGCGGACATCTGCAAGGAGAACCTTTGGAAAAACATCCTCTATATACAGAATTTCTTTCCTTTTGAGCAGATGGTAAGCTGTCGCTACAAAAACGTAATATTTGTGATAAAAATGTTGCGCTAGGCAATTCTAAAGTATACTACTGATTTGCACACGTATACTAACACAAAATATATTTGCATATTGTCAATAGAACTACGAAAGCACTGAAAGTCAGAATAGCTCAGTCGGTATAGTGACTGATGTGCCTCCGAAATGAAAAAACAGGAACCGTGATTAGATTTTCGGCAACGCAAGGCTTTATTTTCCGAAAGATTCAGACCGGTGTTGAGTTTTACCCAGCCTCTGACTGAATAGATAAATGGAAGGCCCTTCCAAAGGGATAAGCTGGCCACAGCCTGAAGTTAACCACTCAGGCCCGTCTAAGTCTCAGGTTCAGAATAACAATCTTACAAATGTAAGCTGCGCATATGCCGGTATGGTGTGCACAGTGGCAGTTTTGACTTTTCCAGCGGTTGCCTTATTGGGGAAACTCCACAAGAAACACATGCCTTGAATTCTTACTCCTCTTGGGAAACTGTCATTGGAAACCCCCTTATATATATGATAACATTGTTATATTGTAGGGTTCAATGACAGGACGCCGTGTAGCACCAAATTACCAAAACAGTCCTCCGAAATATTAACACAGCTTCGTAACCCAGAACACCACAAATAAACCTCCGCAAATCTTTAGATTTCACATAGAGACATTTCTCCATCCTGCTTATCTGCAGACCTGATCTGGGGTCCACCGAAACGAATACCCACCACAGAAACTCTGCCGAGGATTAATGCCATCCGAACGAGAAGGTGGCCATTTACCCGCACGCAGTACCAGTTCTAAGAATGTGTGGAGGTGTATGTCCACTCAATTGTCACTTTGTTGCAGTGTGCGACCCAAACTCATCACTTGGCTCTGGATATGCAGCTGTCACTCTTGTCACCATTACTGGTCACCCTTTTGTGGCAGTGGCGTGTCGGTGGTGTGATTGTCTTACTGTGCCTCCACGCCCTCTCTGCAATCCTACGCTACGTAGCTACGCTCCGCAATCAACTGTCACATGTCTTCTACCATGGCATTACGTGAGTGATTCCAACATTTTCAAAGTGTTAGTTATGTCACGTTTATGGAAAGAATCGCTGTTGATTCTGAGAACAGAGTCTACAAAAGAAATTTTGTAGCTTAATCGCGTTATTCCTTTATTTGACGTTAAAACATACGGTACACATGGTCACTATAAATACACATATTTTAAAATAAAACATGTTTATTACCTCTGTTCGAGATTTTTAGGAAACTCCATAAATTAATAACTGTGGAGTGGTTAGAATCCTTATTTGTTAGCTGGAAGGACCCAAGTTCGAGTACTAGCCGCGAGACCAACAATGATGACAAAATATTTTCTTGTTTTAATAATTTATTCAACACAAATTCTGAAAGGCTTCCTAAAGTCTGGAAGGGATAATTTCCTTCACCAGTATTTTGTATTTATTTTTGAATAATTTTCCCCATTTTACGCCACATGTCGGCCCCTACTGCCATTAGGTCAGATGTATGATTTAAACAATATATTGCATTATTCTAGATTCTGTTTTTTACGGCAGTGAGGAAGGTTATTTGAACATTCTCAGATATGATACATTGTATTCTCGTATAAGTTTACTTACAGTTTTACCTTGAAGATGGAGTCAAAACTACACTCCAGACCTCAGCAATTTTCTATCACACAGCAAGACGTCACGGTACATAAGCCGGTATACTTTATATTACTCTCTGTTGGCAGTGTGAAGCAGCTGTACAAGACGACAAATTTGTCCTACGGTTTGTCTCTCCACAGAGCAACCCCCTACCTTCTGGGAGTTAGTCTGGGCTACCTTCTACATAAGACTAGCAAACATGTTCACATTTCGAAGGTAAGTGTTCTAAGCATGTTAGGCCACTAGCAGGATAGAGATACATGTTTTTGTGATAAGATGACGTGTTAAAATTTTGAGGTTATGACTCCTCACAGTGGTGAGTGCAAATTCTCGTATCCTGGGATATGTTGCCACGTAGCCTGACAGACCGGTACCAACATTCAAGATGAACCTGCTATGTCCACTATCAGGGAAGTCTACAGTATTATTACTTTCATAAA
>BLKM01000390.1:133152-154520 GCA_013340265.1 Coptotermes formosanus | reverse complement strand
TTATTATTATTATTATTATTATTATTATTATTATTAATAAAGGAGGTTAATGAAAATTCTACCGGATAGTCATTAGCAGAATTAACGTAGATATATACATGGTCACCAATATCGGCTTCAAGCTTTCGAATCGGTTTCTCGTTAATCTGCATTTGTACTGACGTACTTCAAGAACGCCACACCTTGAGCAGGCACGCCCACCGTCTACATTAATTGAAAAATCAGAACTGCTTTAAAAACTTGCACTGACTTTTTTTTGTCAGTACTTTTGTCATAATTTTTACACAACAAATACAATTGTCAGTTTTAAGATTCTAAACCGTAATTACTGGACACAAAAACAGTTTTTACATTACGAGCAGAAACGTATATCGCAGTGATTATGAGTGACTTTCAATACGTCCCTTATGCAGAATACAATTTAATACTTTGTCAGTGGCATTGTTATTGAGTTTAGTTTTATGTTATGTTTGTACAGACTGGTGCACAGGACACCTGGCGCTCTAAGTTCAAGTTACCTTTAGTGTGAAGAAACTTACGCACCGCCCTGTGTAAGATAAGTTCAAGGCTACCCTGTGCCAACACTGTAGAAGATTTGAACCCATCTGTATGTGGAAACCTTCCGTTGTTGAATGCGCTCTGTACATTTCGGCACTCGTTACTGGAACCAACTGTGTGTACAGTAGAAATTTATGTATGTGGTAGTGCCGACAAAATTATGCCGGTTTTCATTAAAATACCTACATCCATTTCTTTTGTCTAACACTAGTTTCTAGCTCACAGATGGCACAATGCTTTTCCTTTACAAAGAGAAGTCTTTTAATACTGCATAGGGAAATGCAAGGGTAGCTTTTTCTGAGAAACAGATTAAAGACGTAAAACACATGGAACAGAGGTTGAGTGGGGTGGGGGGACCACGTGAAGCCTACATATACAATCTCTCAGGGGAATGTGGAGTACTGTAATGCTAGGCAGCTGGTATGTAAGGTAGCCATTGTGGGTTCAATCGTAGCCCGTGTGACTATGAGTTGAACAGAAGCGCACTGACTTGATTTAGTGCTGTGGTGAAACACGGCGACACTAGATAGTCGTGGATGCAACAGCGTTAAATGTAAGGATTTTTGCCTCGGTGAGTAAAACTCAATACTCATTGTTAACCGGGAGTTATGAATTTATGTTTATTTACACTAACGCACGTATACACGGACATTTTTAAATCTCTTAAGACTGAGCTTAAAACAGTGGCATTTTTATTAAATCCGCGTACTTCACACGGCTTAGAATTACACAGTTTGAGTAATTTAATTTAGAATACCGTGAAGGTAAAAGTGACAAATCCCATCGAAAGTTTTTACCCATATAACGATCTATACGGAATCAGATAAGAGGAGGCCGTAATAACGTGATTAGTTTATAAAGCCGGAGGTTTTCACAGAGGTGGAGATTCACATTATGTTTTTGTGAGTTATGACAACGTGGAGCCTGGCAAGTGGGTACCGACGTTTCAGAGAATCGTACTACCTTTGTTTTCTTGGACATTTTAGATGGGTATATTTTATCAGCATGTTTGTTTGTGAAATTATTTTAAAAGTGGCTAAAACTGTACGAAAATTGCACTCCGCAAGGCCTGTTTAGTGCACTGATACGCTTAATGTAGCTTTTGAATCAACTTTATATCAACAAAAATTCTTTGGCTGCAATCCCAATCTACATACTCGCAACAGACGTGGTTGTTACACACAACGCAGCATTCAGTGACACCTCTCATGTTAGTACATAGAGAACAACTTGTGAGAGGAACATGCTGCCTCTATCTTCAGGGTATAAAATCCTTATAGCTTGAAAATTCTTATTTGAATATTGATCTGAAATGTTTGTAACCAAATGTACGTCTGCACTGTGTCAATCTAGTGGACAAAAACCTGAAAATTCATTGCTCTGAAAATTTATTTAATTAGGTATGCTTTACACAACTATCAAGTATAAGCGTACATTTCTTTACGGTATAAATTGACTGAAGCCGTCTTTCTAGCATGTGTACTGTAGGTGCAGTTTTGGAATCTCGCCAGGGACACAGGCTGTTCTAAAACCTTTCTCATTCTTCCTCAGTCCCTCTAGGCAATTTCGGTATAGTGCAGTAAATTATTGATCAACCAATTCTATGCACATCCACTGCAATTAATTACTGACTATCCTTGAATAATTTGGCGCCATTTATACTGAATTAGGAGCATCACGAAATAAATCAGAAATACAAAAACTGGACATTATAAATTCTAAAAGGTTTTGATGATGGTGTGTAATATTGTATGGTGAAGGGTTTATGGACTTTATCCATCGTCCGAAGAGTAAGATATTAATGTATTAAAAATTAAAATTCACATCATTTCGGAAGCTGGCTCTGATTCTCTCCTCGGCTGAATGGAAGGGGGAAAAGAGGAACACCCACTTTGTTGGGCCCAGCTATTTTTAATGTTTTAGTATATTACTGTTGGGACGATGGACAAATTCCATAAACCCATCACCACACAACACTGGACATTATAGTTTAGGCAAGTGTGTTGGTTAATATAGCTGAAAGCCTGTGACGTAGAAGGACATTGAAATAACAGCGAAATACGAGTATTGCAAATTACCCTTTCTGATACGTGTGATACTTGGATTTGTAAGAAATATTGTTTTCCGTAACATTTGCAAGAAATACGATATTAGAATTCAAATTTCTTTTAAGGTTTCAGAAGAAAGTGTGACAAAGCTTATAGTAATTAAAGCCAAACCTGAGATGACGTGTTAGTGATGATTGTGATCATTTTCATCGTCATCAAAATAAGAATTACCATAATATCATCATGCTGGACTATTCGGTTTGTACTGTTGATGCCTGGTGTAGAAATTACTCGTGCCATTTACATAAGGCAACGAATATTACCAGTTAATTGAGGCTCATTTGAAGGCGGTATTTTCTGTTCAGTGCATGTGCAGGTGATGTTTCTTGGTGCTGGTTACTATCAGCAAAGTCTTAGTTCTATTTTACAGGATATATTCTTGGATAATTTTTGGTTCAGATATTCCCAAGTTTGGGATGTCACTAATTTCGCAGAACGATATTCCAACCTCGCACGATATTTTGTACGTCTCCCACATTTCAGTTTTTAATAGCTCTGTTTAGTTCTGTATAGTTCTGTATATGGAGAACGGGTAAGGTCCCTTCCAAATAAATACCTTATTTCGTGAAAAAAGAAACATGTCGCCAATTCGTATCGGTTTATCATATATTTATTTAGTTACTGTACATATTTATTTCTGACTTTATTTCCCTTAATGGTATTACATAATATCACAACACAGAACCATAAAATCCTATACAAGTGCATTTCAAATGCTGCTCTGATTAGTACATTTAACTGGTGGTTATAAGTGTAATTTGTTGTCTAAAGTTACATAAAATACAAATTAAAACTTACTGTAAATTTCAGTAAAATTTACAGCTATATAACCTGATACACACAGAAATTGTTTTCAGTCATAAACCATCATAAAATTTTAAGAATATATTACCTGTCCCACATCTGAGGCAATAACCTTCTAAGGGGTAAGGAGCAGTCGCAAAGGAAACTATAATACTAATACAAATGTGTTGGCTAATTGATTTTTATTAAGTTAGGTGACGCGTTGTAAAACATTTGCCCTCTAAACAGCGTACCGAACCTTCAGGTCGCCTTTGCGCGTCTGTTACCTGCAAATGGAAATAAAAATACATTATTGCGGAGGAAAGCCTAGCGTTGCTTTGTAGATACAGACTGAAGGGAAACACTGTCAAAGGAAACTAATAAATTACTCTAAACCAATATTGTTGTTCACAGCACACTACGTGTTACGGTCTGAAAGGGTCTTTATTAGGTAGGTTACAAATACGAAAATAAGAAAATTGTGTACTAGGTTTTATTGTAGATAATAAAAGCTAGTAAGTGTTTGTTTAATATTCTTATGTTTATATGAAAACTTATTATGGCTACTTCAGGCCGAAAGGCGTAGCGTTTTGTAAGTATTAATTTTATTTTAGAATAAATTTGTATTTTAAGCGATAAAAATATATTGGCCCTTTCATTGAATTATGTATAAATTTTTGTTTCCTATAAGACTCACTGAAAAGAAACTCTGTAGAGAAGACATAGATTTTTTAAACGTAGATCAGATGCTACGCCAAGCTAGAATTGGGGTTTACAGCCTTAAGCGTCACAGATTTGTGTAGACATTCATTTAAATATTACGTAATTTGATGGCAGAACTCGGGTCAGTGTCTCATAACATAAGTACCTGTAATAAGTACTGTTTTTGGGCAAAGATTATGACACCGAATTAAAACACGTAGAAAGATCGAAAAAACTGTCACCTGATCACAGCAACAAGCGAAATTTTTTCACTGCAAAACTGTAGGCGCAATACATTGCTTATAGTGTTATTAAGTATGTTTGCCACGAATTGTGCATCTGATAAATGCGCCAGTAATTTTCATCGTAAACGGAACCTGTTGACATAATAGCCTGTCAGAGAAATCGCGGTTGTAGGTGGGTCAGTCAGGTCCTATTTGACAAGCTGGATGAAAGAAAGGGGCAAAATTTGTCTGCCAGACTAGGAGCGTGTTCATGTGGGTACTGGTAACGTAACAAGCGTAGACTGAACACAGGGAAACTTTTGACTTGTCTTACATTAAACGACACTCTCTCCAACACGGACAAGTAGTCAGTATTTTCAGGAGTACAATCTTCCAAACGCGGCAATTCCGACACGTGACAAACGTGTGTAATACATACAAGTCGTGGGAACAGCAAGTCAGGTGGTTCAGGCTCAGGTTTTGGTTCCACATTTGACGTTCGCGTAGATGTAATAACGATATAACTTTGTCCAGAAACTCACTGCTGTTAGTCACAAGTGTTAGTATAGCATGCTCGTCTGGTGCATTACTTACCGCCACCAGCAACGATGTTTTTAACTTCTTGCATTGGCAAGTCAAAAAGCAGCGTCACCAGAACAGAGGCTAGGAGCACTGTGAGCAGTTCAGCCATGTCAACCTTAAGCAAGAAATGTAAGTAAGCTTAGGTGCACAGCGACTAAATTCTCGCTCCTTTCACATTTCTTACAAAGTGGATGGGCTGTATCCATTTGTTTTGTGGTTATTGATACAGGTAGATTAAAATGTATTTTAGCGCCGTGCCATGGGTCAGGCGGTTAGTTGCCGCCCTCTCACCTCGGAGGCTTGCGTTTGATCAGTCCATGTGGGATTTGTGGTAGACAGAGTGGTACTGGGACACGTTTTATACCGAGTACTTCGGTTTTCCGCTGCCAGTGTCATACCACGGATGCTCCGTTACACGGAAATACGGAAAAAAAAACTGATCATCTTCATCACAGGTTCGCACAATAAGCATCAATGCAATATATACGCTATATATTCAGGGTGGGTAAAATTTGGATTGTAGTATTAGTAGAAGTAGTCGTAGCAGCAGTAGTAGTAGTAGTACAATTGTAGAAACAGTAGCAGTAGCAGTAGTGTTAGGATTAAAGGCGCACTGACCCCAGTAGGTACGCCTGTGGAAGGAGCGTTTCTACCGAGTTTAGCGTATTTTACAATAAGATGAGTATAATTTTGTACAGTGCAGATAAGATTTGTAAGACGCCTTATTATTTAGTGTGTGATTACCGGCCGTCCCAATGAAGCGTATCTCGTATATGGTGATAAGAGCCAAAGACTATGAATGGTGATAAATTTAAGAGGTGAAAATGCTAACTACTCTCCTCCTTACGAATTGTTGTAGAATCCTGTGGAGAAATAGCGCCACTTAATCACGAAACTCAAGGGCCGATCCAGTTCCGTGGCGAATTTACAGAATCGAAATAAGAATTTTTGTAGAACTTCCCGCGTTTTTATAAAACACAGCAAATATTATATTCAAAAATATCTATACGTAACTTAGGCCGTGGTTCGCAGTCATTCTTCATTACAGTATTCACAAATCCAGCTTCTTGTCTCTGTCCCGAACAAAATTAATGCAACTCCTGTCTTGTTTTATTTTTATCAATTTTAATAATTTCCCCTCTTCGCCTACACCTTCCAAGTGGTCTCTTTCCTTCATGTTTCCACACCAACGGTCTTCGTTCAGTTCTCTAACGTGCTAAACACCCCGTTCATGGAGTACTTACATCCGCCCTGATAATGCATTATTTATAAGAAACTTACACTTCTCAGCAAGCTGAATTGTTCCGACGCTCTAATGTTGCCAACATTGTAGAAAAACACGGCAAACTGTGTGAGGTACACAGCGTATGATATTCGGTCGAGTATCACCAGGAACTTACAGGAAAGGAAGGTGTTCAAAGCGCCTGCAAGCAGGGAGTGTAACCTTATTGTACCTGACGACATGAAATTTTTAAAATTTGAGGTTAGATTCTAAATTATATCTAAGAGATTATAATTTCTTTGCTTATTTATTGTTTTTCTTTTGTCTGGCTTCAGACTAGCAGTCGTGGCTGAAAATTTAAGTTATTTTGCGTCAGAAGTCCGTCACATTTCTTCAGTTAGTCCACAAGTTCTTTCTCCTCTAGGAAAAATTATTATCCGGGAGCAAAAGTACCATTTGACGGTATAATGTCTGGACCAGTGACGCAGCAATTTAATAAAAATATAAAATTTCATTATCTTTTACATCAGCAGCAACAGCATTCAAGCCAGTCTAGGAACGATTCCCTTTCACGGGGCGTTTTTTCTCAAACACCACTCTACAAAAAGATAGGCAATGTACGTATAAACTTAGTACTGAGGCGCGTTCGCGGAACCACTGTTGCGGGGCAAAAGCCGTAAGTATTAAATATTCCGAGTGTGTGTCTGTAGCCTTAGTTATCCAGCACGCAGAGCGCATGCGCAGTATTATATTGTCATGAGTGGCCTGTCTGGCTCTACAAAACTTCTCCTATTTATCTCATAAACGGCACGATAGTCGCAAAAAAGTTATTGAACATGAAATGTGTGTTTTGATGTTCTCTACAACATTTGTCTGAAACACTTCTCATTTTAAGAATAATTCATCGAGATATTATCACAGATGTACACAGGTCTTCGTGTAAAGTAACCGTTATTCTTGTCGGATTTTAATGACACTTGAATTTTCTAGATTGATTTTCAAAAATAGTCAGACACAAATTTTCATAAAACTGGGTTTATTGCGGGTCGAAATGTTCAATGCGGTTGAACGGACGGACAGACCGACACTGCGAAGCTAATAGCCGCTTTTCGAAATTTCGCGAACGCGCCAAAAAAGTGGGTATGGAAATAACATAAATTTTAGCCTTTATACCACGTTTCACTTTCCTGTATTCTGGTAAAAATTTCTTTCATGCTTACCGCCATTGCCCGTAAAACACGCCCATATGAGCCAGCCAAGGGCCAGGGACCAGGTGATAGGCGCATATGCTGCATAAACTGACGCGTCGTGCGCATCATACCTATAATGCCTTAGTCCCAGATCGGACCGTAGAAACATGGAGAAGTAAGCAAAGCAGATCGCCAGCACCCAGCCTGCCCACACAGCCACCTGAAAGAAGCAGCATAAGAACTGGAGGAGGCACCTGGATTCTTGTAAACCAAATTGTTCAAGATAAAGTCACTTGGTTCCTGGACTTAGTCCAGCGTCTTGTGTTTCATAAGAAAAAAGCATTTCGGAGACCGTATCAACATGCTGCGTCTTTCACAGTTTACAAATGAATTAATTCCATCAAGTCCCTGTCACTTTACATATTGTCTTCCAACGCAAGTGTAATCTGGATTTACAGTTCTCCTCTCACATTATTATAGATGCTACATCTACTTTAAAAAATCGGATTCCTGTTTAGTATTTCCTACTTTATAACTTCAGAATGACTGATTACACGCACAAGACTGCTTGACTCTCCTGGTGTTATCTCAGGCTCCCTGACCAAACACCAGGTACTTTATGAAAGTAATAATACTGTAGACTTCCCTGATAATGGACATAGCAGGTTCATCTTGAATGTTGGTACCGGTCTGTCAGACTACGTGGCAACATATCCCAGGATACGAGAATTTGCACTCACCACTACGAGGAATCATAACCTCAAAGTGTTAACGTGTGAACTTATCACAAAAACATGTATCTCTACCATGCTAGTGGCGTAAAATGCTTAGAACACTTACCTTCGGAATATTAACGGTCTTGCTAGTCTTATGTAGAAGGTAGCCCAGACTAACCCCCAGAAGATAGGGGGTTGCTCTGTGGAGGGACAAACCGTAGGACAAATTGCCCGTCCTATACATCTGTTTCACACTGCCAACAGAGAGTAATCTAGATTATACCGGCTTATGTACCGTGACGTCTTGCTTTCTGATAGAAAATTGCTGACGTTTCGAGTGTAATTTTGCCTCCGTCTTCAAGTGAAAACTGTAGGTAAATTTATGCGAGAACACACTGTGTCATATCTGAGAAGGTAATACTATCCTTTGTCACTGCCGTAAAAGACAGAATCTAGAATAATGCAATATATTGTTTAAATCATACGTGTGTACTAACGGCAGTAGGGGCCGACATGTGACGTAAAATGAGAGAACAAGTTTGAAAAATAAATACAAAATACTGGTGAAGGAAATTGTCCTTTCAAAATTTGAGGCACTCTTTCAGAATTTGGATTGAACAAATTATTAAAACAAGAAAATATTTTGCCACCATTGCTGGTCTCGCGGTTAGTACTCGAACTTGGTTCCTTCTAACTAACAAATAAGGATTCTAACCACTCCACAGTCATTTTCTTATGGAGTTTCCTGAAAATCTGGTAGAGGGGTAAAGAACATGGTTCATTTTAAAATTTGTGTATTTATAGTGACCTATGTTTTAACGTCAAATAACCGAATAAAGCGATTAAGCTACAAAATTTCTTTGGTAGACTCTGTTCTCAGAATCAACAGCGATTCTTTCCACAAACGTGACATAACTAACACTTTGAAAATGTTGGAATCACTCACGTAACGCCATGGTAGAAGACATGTGACAGTTGATTGCGGAGAGTAGATATGTAGCGTAGGATTGCAGAGAGGGCGTGGAGGCACAGTAAGACGATCACACTACTGACACGCCACTGCCACAAAAGGGTGACCAGTAATGGTGACAGGAGTGACAGCTGCATATCCTGAGCCAAGTGATGAGTGTGGGCCGCACACTGCAACAAAGTGACAATTGAGTGGATATACACCTCCACACATTCTTAGAACTGGTACTGTGTGCGGTTAATGGCCAGCTTCGCGTTCGGATGGCATTAATCCTCGGCAGAGTTTCTGTGGTGGTCTCTGTATTCGTCTCGGTGGACCCCAGAGCAGGTCTGCAGATGGGCAGGAGGGAAAAATGTCTCTATGTGAAGTCTAAAGATTTGCGGAAGTTTATTTGTGGTGTTCTTGGTTACGAAGCTGTGAGGTCTGCTAGGGGATTATTGATGTTTCAGAGGATTGTTTAGGTAATTTGGTTCCACATGGCACCCTCTCACAGAACCCTGCTATACAACAATATTATCATTAGCCACTTTAAGGAAAGTATTTTGTATATATATATAAAAGGGGGTTTCCAATGGCAGTTTCCCCAGAGAAGTAATAATTCGATGCATGTACTTCTTGTGGAGTTTCCCCAATAAGGCTATCGTTGGAAAATTAAACCTGTCACTGTGCACACCATGCTGGCACATGCGCAGTTTACGTTTATAAGACAGTTATTCTGAACCTCAGCATTAGATAGGCCTGAGTAGTTTTCTTCAGGCTCTGGCCATCTTACCCCATTGGAAGAGCCCTCCAGTCATCTATTCGCTCAGAGGATGGGTAAACCTTAGCGCCGGTCTGAATCTTTCGGAAAATAAAGCCTTGCGTTGCCGAAAATCTAATCACGGTTCCTCTTTTTTCATTTCGGAGGTACATCACTATACCGACTGAGCTATTCTGACTTTCAGTGCTTTCGTAGTTCTGTTGACAATATGCAAAATATTTTGTGTTAGTATACGTTTGCAAATCAGTAGTATATTTTGGAATTGCCTAGCGCTATATTTTTCTCACAAATATCACGTTTTGTAGCGACAGCTTACCATCTGCTCAAAGGGGAAAAAATTATGTATATAGAGGATGTTTTTCCAAAGGTTCGCCTTGCAGATGTCCGCATTCTTCCTGACAACCACATTCCACTGCGGTCCACTCCCCAGGTGTTCCACCACGTAAGCATAGAATAGAAGCACTGCAACTAGAGGAGGCGTCAGTCTGTCGGGACATTATAGAAAACATTTAGATCGAAGATCTAAATTTACACGAGAGGTTGCTAAAAAGCAGTTTAATGTTTAAGGTCTATATTTACGTAGACATTTCAACATTTCTTTCTACGCTTTTTACATTATTGAATTCATATTTGTCCTCTTATGTGGTTTAAACTTAACCAAATCTATTAGGCAAATGTATTAAGCATTCGATAATAAACTATCACGTACCACAATTTAATTTTGATGTCTCATTTCATTCTTCCTCTAAAATATTGATTGCTTACATGGATATCATCGTGGAGACGATATTGATTCAATTTAATTACCGCAATATAATCTTGACAAATGTTACAGCAATATCACTCCCACATGTTTTCAGTACACCAATTGTGTACTAGGATGGACAGTTGTGTGAATTTATATGCACATGTTGTAAATGGTGAAGGATGATAAAATGTATCAATTTGTTAAAATTTTAAATCACAGCGGTAAATACGTTTAGCAGATGCTCTAACAATTAAAACCTTCTTCTTCTGCTTAAAAAGTGTAATCATGCATTTCGTGTGATTTTCACAAGGAAGACGTGTTACTTCCTTACAAGAAATTAACTGTTTCCTGTTCATAATGGAGTCAGTGCTTCCAGTGAGGAAAGCAGTGAAGGTTTACAGAGTATATTAGTGATGTGATATCAGTAACTTTACAGGACAGGGTACCAAATGACCCAACTGTGAAGAATGAAGTTTCAAATCCTTATTTCAGTGGATCATTACTTCAAATTAGAAAATAAAGAGATATATGGCGAACTGAAAATGTCGTAGAAGAGCAGAAGAAATAAGGTGAAAATAATGTGAAAGTATAATTTAAAATATAGAGTGTCAAAATTAGCGTACTTATATAATTCGAAAGGACAGAGAAATATAGGAAGACCTAGAAGTTGACGGAAGAAACAAGTTTTATACTTCTCAAACTCTGAAGGGGCTTATAGCGTCGTTTTTGATGCCCGGATAAGACGGGGAATAAGAGTAAGTAAAAGAAGAATATGAGGAGAAGGGGAGGAGGATGAAAATCTGGAGGATTGCAAGTTTATGGAATAAAAGCTTGATTTCGGAATGTAAGAAACAAAATATGACAATTTCCTTCTGTCGAAATATATTACAACACTGACAGGAGATCAATCATATCCCGGACGAAGAAACTAAATTTTCAGTGTGTAATCAACGTCATGGTCTATAGGGAAAGAGTTAAGGAGGCATATGGGAATTCAGCGTACAGATCTACATGGTATGGACATAATCACGCACCTAATAAACCTTGCCACATACTTCTTGATCCAGTCAATGTTTTTTTTACGTTCTATCTCCTTACTCATGCTGAATGACGCCAGAACACCGCTGATCATGAGGAACGAGTCGGTGTGTACCATGGGTGTGCGGATTACCTGGGTCCATTTCTCACTGCACATCTGTATTAAACGGAAGAGAATCTTATTATTTTGTTTGATTTTGTAAAGCCCTGTAGTTACTGCCGTCGCAGAACCATCCGGTTAAACCTTGCAAACCTGCGCATTCTACACACACATCATATTTATGTGTTTTGTATCAGTGACAGGCAGGGGAGTGGAGAAGTCTGTATGACGGGGAACTTAATGACCTGTACTCATCACCAAATATTAGTCGGGTAATCAAATCGAGAAGAACGAGATGGGCAAGACATGTAGCACGTATGGGGGAAGAGAGAGGTGCATACAGGATTTGTTGGGGAGGCCTAAGTGAAGGCGACCACTTGGGAGACTCAGGCGTAGAGGGGTGGATAATATTAAAATAAGTCTTGAAGAGTTGGGATGGGGCATGTACTCGATTGAGCTGGCTCAGGATAGGGACAGTTGGCGGGCTCTTGCAAATACGGTAATGAACTTTCGGATTCCATAAAATGTCGGGAATTTCTTGAATATCTGAGGAACTTTTAGCTTCTCAAGATGGTTTCTGCTCCATGGAGTTAGTTAGTTAGTTAGTTAGTTATTTAGTTAGTATCATTGACACAAGGCGGCTGGGACAGCGTAGTCGGTATAGCGACTCGTTAAGGGCTGGTAGAGTTGTGGTTCGGAAAGTGGTGTAGGTGAACTTTTCCGCACCAGTCCAGACGGGCCGCAGTTTCCACCCAGCTTCCTGCACAATGGACACCGCCACTCCTTCATGGTGGCAAAGGTGCCGGGGCGTGGTGTTGACGACCCACCCCTAAGCTCGGAGGTTAAAAAATACGTAGGGGTATACCTTTACTCCCCCTCTCTCTCTGCCTGCAAAGAATCATATGGATTGACGTTTACCTTTATTGTTATCACAATACCCAGCGATTACTTTCGTATACCAACTTAACTGGATGGTTTATATAATTGAGGCCGACTGTGTTTTCTGTGAGGTAAGGACTGAACCCTTAATTTCAAATGAAGTTTAGATAAAGCAGATATTTGATAGTCTGAAAGGAAAATAGTATTATACATTGTTAAGTGTTTTATATTTGTTCCGATCATGTAACTTATGTTGTTGCCTAAGACCGCTTATGGATACGCGGCCTACAGACGGACCCAGCTGTCACATGAACTGAAAGAAAGATGCAGATTAATGTAGGGAAACCTCGGTCAGCTCCACTCGGTTAGAGTAAGGGATGAATCCAAGTGTCAAAGTTCTGTGGAGCAGGTAGACGGCTATGGTGCAGAGCGCCCTCACTCCGTGGATGCAGTTAATGTCGCCTTCCACGGGCAGGTCTGTCAGAAGTTCTCTTGCGTTCTTGCGCAGAGAGAAGGCCACAAGTAAACTCTCCCAGTGACCTGTCAACAACAGAGTCAACAGTTCAGGTTAGAGGAATAAAGTTACACGTTAACTGAGATGAAGGGCGAAGTATGTCGGCGTAGGTTAGAGTAACAGTTTTGCGAATGCCAAGACAACTTTGACACTGTGTAAACATTAGCTTATTTTACCGGTTTTGAAGAATTTTAAGCAGGTAAAGCGGCGGAAATTCCCCTCTAACCGTACAGCTACTTGAAAATCTGGGGAGGGAGTGTGGCCAGTACAAGAACACACTCAGGGTGCCACCTTGAAAGATAGCAAAATAGGATAAACATCAATGCTGCCTAGGGCTGATTTTGTCGGCAAATATCTAGGGTGTCCTATTCATCAGAACGTAAGTAACTGTCGACTGCTTCATAACAAGCACTTCGACAACCATTTTACATGAATCACGTAACTGCAACTAATAAATGGCTTGCTATATAATGACAGAAAGACGACAGAATTTGAACTCGTGTGTGTGTGTGTGTGTGTGTGTGTCTGGGCGCGCGCGTTTTGAAGAGACGCATAAAATGTAAAGGCTAAATGCAGTGCCTTCATATGATTACACCGAATTGCCGGCGGTCTATGGCTGGTAACATTGGAAATTTCTTACCTCGCTCGTGGCGACGGCTTGCGTCTTGCCTTGTGTCTCTAATTGTAGCAATCCCCGCCAAGGATACCGCAGCTCCAAAGAACGCCCTGAAATAACACAAGAACTTGAGATTAAAAAATCGTCAATGGTTAAAATTCCAGTGACGAATCTCCAGTGGACGTTAGTAACTCTGAAGTTCAGAAGCTTGCGCTGTCCCGAAACGTCGAAATCCGATCGCAGAGAGTCGACGCCATGTCCCTGCAGAAGGGAAACCTCAGTATAGGGCAGAGCCATGTTCAACAGCCTGCACCATACACACATATAAATGTATTGCTTAAACTCTGTAGTTGAGCCATCTTTAGAGGAACACGAAAAGTAACTTAGAAGCACTTGGTTTTGTAGTTAATTTACAGTGTAATAACATAAAATAGGGTGCATAATGTTAATATCCCTTCACCTTCTTCCGTCCTATATCAACCAACCCAAGGCGCTTGTTATTAGGAAAAGTTACCACATGGTTTTAACGACAAATCTTATGAGCAAAATGCCTAAAACCCTGGAGGAAAGAAAAAGAAGTAAGCTGGAAGTGAAAGCGTAACAGTTCTAGGGAGACGTGGGTAGGAACAACCTGTCTCCATGGCGTCAGGGCAATAAACATACGGCCATGCCTGGCGATTGGTACTCACAGTGTAATAACAGTGCCAAAGCTCAGAGGGGTCCCTGTCTCCTCTTTGACGTAACACATCTCGGGATCAACGTGAACGTCAAAACTGAGGCCAGTTGTTTCATTGTAATCGTGCAGCGCGTCAACCAGAGTCTGTTGTACATCTGCATAAGAACAGGACGCCGGCACACACAGCGCCCACTTGATGGTTGTGAACTGTGGAATCAAGTGGCCAGGCTGCAAAGGGAGACAATACGGCATTTGTATGCTTACTGCCTGAACAGCGAGGAAAAGTGCCTTATGTAACGTGTGAGGGCGCTACAGGTAACAAAACTGTATCGTTGTGCACGCCATCAAGGCGTGTGGAGAAGTGATGTCACAGCCCCACTCATTGTCTATCTGGAGACTGTGTGGAAGTGAGGGTTCAGTTTCATGTCCAGGCCGCTTTATGTCCGAGGAAAGAGCTCCATTTGCTCTGTTGCTAGGAAGCTGGGTGTGCATCAGGGCCTGTTTGAAGGCTTTGGAGAAGAGAAAAATTGCTTACTTACACAGGGAAACGATCATGATGCCTCGGCTAAGCATCTTACAGGGTCGTCACTGCATTGACTGGACTGTACCAGCAAAGCCTCATGTTAGATAAATTCTAAATGGTTTGACGATGGTGTGTAATATTGTGTGGTGATGGGTTTATGGACTACGGAGTTGTCCAGTGATGGAGGCCAGCTCTGTCTACGGGGCCCAACAGAATAGGTATTCTTCTCTTCTCCCTCTCCATTCACATGGGGACGGAAGAATTGAGAGGTTCCGAAACGTTGTGATTTTGATTTTTTAATATTTTATTAATTTTAATATTTTACTGTTCGGACGATTGATAAAGTCCATAAACCCATCACTACACAAAGTCTCATGTTGTGTTCTAGAATTTAACGAAATAGTACTTTGAATTATACGTGTCTGTTTTTTGTGTTTTACGTATTTTTCAAAATCCTCTTCATTCTGAGTAAATTTCAGAGTCACCGAATGAATGTAAACATAATCGTAATGCCTTCTGTTCAATGATTATTTCTGCACATCACCTTTACTTGGATGCAGCACGCCTATATCTAATGCGGCCAGTCCTCGGGATCGTATGTTAACTTCGAAACCGAAAATTTTCTCTGAGGGTTTGTGCTTTGTAAAGAACGGCTGAAAGCAGACAGCCGTTGGGTGTATTTTGCATGAAACTTACGTCCCTGTAGGAGCTCCTGATGAATCCGTAGGCCTGCGCGAGGTAGACAGCGCGAACCAAAGTGTCGGTATCACTGACGTTCAGTGCAGTGGCCCGCACGTCCACCGAAGCCAGACAGTATTTACCGACTATACTGGGGTTCTCCTGTGTTGAGACGGACAGACACTGGTCAAAATCACCCAGCTGGTTCACGTTTCCGCGTAGTATTCCAGATGGCAACTTGGCTGACGAATCGTACACTTGATAAAAAAGCATAACAGGATAAACCGACACATTAAAAAAAACTAACCAACCATTTAAGCAGACAAATAAATCTAGGTGTATAATCAAATTTATGATAGAAAATCAGAAAGAGTAAAGTATGTACTTTATATAATGTGTTTGAGTAAGTGAAAGAGGGAGTGCGTGAGTGAGTGAGTGATTGAGTGAGTGAGTGAGGGACTCCCATCTTGGCTCTTAATTCTTGCCAGTGGCGACACACGTGTCTTGTTATGGCTAAGGCAGGAGTGAAACGGACTCTGTTCGCTGTGAGATAGTCGATGGGGCTGAAGAAAAACTTTTGCAGTTGAGACAGAGCGTCTGTCCTGTGAGGTGCAGGCTGAGGCTGAAGAAATAATTGAATATATATTAAATACAGCACAACCAGATGGCCGTATTCCTATAGATGAAATTAACGGTTGGTGTACGAATAAAGAAAGTATATATGAAATATGCAATGGAGAATGGGGTGAATATTATCGCTTTCAGTCCTGTGACAGGCTCGTGAATTTTTAAGTAGCTACAGAAGAATGTACATAACTGCATGGAAACTTAGTAGATACTGAGACTCTAAAGCAATAACCTGCATTTGTTAGAAATGTAAGATTTATTACCTTGTTTAAACATTTAAATACGAAGCGTACCTCTTTTATATAAGGACTCAGTGCGTACCGCGCTGTAAACACTCTCTACTTCGGTTATAAAAACCGGTCTCTTAATGTTTTATAAGGCAAAATTGCTGTTTGTTCCGAGATCCGTACAAAACACATAAACGCAATGTGGGCACCACGTAGAATTTTTTAATGTTAAACTTGGTGGTACGTAAAGTTACCTAGTGTTCGTGTTGTCGAATACGTGGATCTGCGGTCGTTCGCTTGCTGGGATTGCCGGTTCGAATACCGCCGCGGGCATGGATGTCTGTCTGTTGTGAGTGTTGCATATCTTGAGGTAGAGGTCTCTGAGACAGGCTGATCAGTCGTCTAGAGGAGTCCTACCGAGTGTGGTGTGTCTGAGTGTGATCGTGAAGCCTCGAAAGTGAGGAGGCCCTGGCACACTGGGGGCTGTTGCGCCATACGAAAAAACTGAATAAAGTCACTATCAATTCTTTTGCTCCGTCCGTCCTCATTAGCTACACGGTAAATGTAACATTTGATATTTTAAATGTGCATTGTTTCAAAAGCTTTTGTAACATCTCAATGTAATTATTACTCCCAACTTACTTCCCTGAGGATGGCCACATTTGTGGCCGAAACCTGTAGGAGGTATTACTAAGTTCATATAACTTATTTTCGTAAAATCGTGTGCATTTGTTGCATTTAGTCACCTTATCTAACCGTTCAACCCACTGTTATGGATCATTTGAAATTAAAATAAGGGAAATAACTGCCCGAGACTGTAAATGAGCATGTAGAATATTCCGAAATATTTTGGTTTATATCCCTAATATCAAGTTTCATCCAAACATTGCCTTCAAAATTCGGTATGAAATTTCTGCCTGATAGTACTAATTTTTTATATGTTTTTCAAAGCGCTTTCAGTAAACGGCGCCTAACACCCCCATATACATTCATGATTAATTTTGAAATAGAGCCAGACATCGTAGTGGCGTGGCAAGCGCAGCCCGTCCCAGTCTTTCTTAGTTTTCTTATAATGACAATGCCAAAAATAACACAATGCTGGGAGACACATTGTTTTTTTGTGAGCCAGTGTAGAGATTGTGCTCACAGGGGAGTTGGCGCGTAGACAAATGTAATCTTAAAATTTTTTCTTGTGCCTTCTTTCAACTTGCTTATAGGTCAACAGGCTGAACCACTATGCACTAGATCGGTCGGTTATGTAGGTCAAGGCAAGCGGGGTTAGAGTTTCTCACAGCGGCCTTGCAAATGATGCAAGTTTCCTGGGATATGAGGCAGTGAGTTAATCTGGGGAGGTAGCTCACAGCGCTTCGAAAGCACTGCGATATTTCAAGACGTTGGAGAACTACGCGCCCAACTTCACGGCGTCATATCGCAGAAGATGTGCATCTTGAAATTTAGGTAAAATTAAAAATAAACTTTTAAATTTAATTGTAATATGCACGTTTGAAATCTGGAAGCAACCATTTGTGTCACTTTAGAGCCTAAATCGAAATTTTAACGCATGTTTTTAGATTTATTAGACCTAGCTACCAAAATCACTAACACTTTAACTGAATATTGGCAGAATTGGAGGCTGGTATTTGTTTACTACCCGAGTGTGTGAAAAAGTTATTTACTGTGTGGGAATAAACGTTTATCCTCCTTTATATTTTAGCTCTTTAAACGGCGTAGTGAGCGGTTTTTGCGTGCGCGCGTGCGCGCGTGTGTGTGTGTGCATGCGTGTGCGTGTTTTTGTGTGCTGCATCATTACAACATCTTAACCTTCATTTGGAGAATAAGCGTCCCAGATTTAATCAAGATGCGGATTTATGGCACGCTATGAAGGATTGTGGATATTCTGTTTGTAGCAAATTATAAAAGCGCTGGGTAACAGCAATGGAAGCCAGCATTGCTGATTCGTAGACCATATTCTCTTCAAGCAAAGTGGAGCGAACAGACCAAATTTTTAGCATATGCATACATTATTAAACTGTACACACCACGTATAGGGCCTTCTGAAAATTGTCAAATTAAAAAAGTTTCTTAAGGTAAAGAAACGTAAAGCAATCCATATACAGGCCCTGAGGTGTCCAGGAGCTTGAGGCTTCGAGATTTTAAGAAAATGGGCAAATGAAGTGGTTATGTTGTCAGCCCTACGCACCGGCCGCCTTTAGTCCCCAGAAAATATTCCTGGTACTCATTTCTATGAGAGGCTGAGTCAACTGCAGCGCCATAGTGCGGCCGGAATGGTTATATCACTCAAAGATTCAAATGACAACATCGGGAATCGAACCCGCGACCTTCCGGTTTGTAGCGCAGTGCCTTAACCAACTGTGACACTGCGTGCACCTAAAAGAGTTTCCTTAGTAAGATAAAATACAAATACGAATACCAAGTGTGTTATTTGACATAAATTCCGGTAGCTTATCAACTGGATGTGATTGTTATGCCTGAATCCTGTAAACTTCAGTAGTATCACATATTTACATGTTCATAAACTGTTTGTTACCTGTGATTTGTGAGATGAGGCTGAAGAAATATTTGAGCATAGAGCATGTAATATAGCAGCACAAAGTGAGCGCGGGATAAATACGGCAGCGCGTCATGTGAACGACACGTGACTAGTTTCGAAAATATTAATCTGTCATTTTGTTTGGAGACTTCCGAACTATTACAAAAGGAAGGCCTTACATGTGAACATAAAGTTGGATCAGTTATCCGACACTCACTCTTCAGAGCCCAGAGTTTGTGTCGCTGCAGCTGATGTACAAATGTGCGACTGTGCGTCCTGCAGGCATGGTTTGTTATCTGCTTGGACGTCGGAGCCAATACAGGGACGAAGGAAAAGACGCTCTGGAATGACTTGTCTTTCATCATGTCGCTACCTGCAGCGTTGCAGAACTTCTGCTGGGCGGATCCAGGGTTATCCTTAGCATTGCAGCGGTCTGGTTATTCAAAAGTAAATGTCACGGTTAAGAACAATAAATTATTTTCTTACGGTAAAGGTAACAACCGATCCCAGTGGCCGCGCAGTCTAAGACGTGGTTTGCGGCCACTCGCTTACTGGGATTGCGGTTTCGAATTCCGCCGGAAGCACGGATGTCTTTCTCTTGTGCATGTTGAGTGTTTTCAGGTAGAGGTCTCTGCATCGGGCTGATCGACCGTCCAGAGAAGTCTTACAGATTGTGGTGTGTCTGAGTTTGTTCGTGAAGCCTCGATAATGAGGAAGCCCTGGACCAATAGGGGCTGCTGCGCCATTGGAAAAAAGGTAACGGGGCAAATTTGCCGTTTCCACGTAATAAAGACATACAGGAGGAGTAGACATATAGCTCCAACAGTTCTTAACCTCAGCTGTAGATAGATTTGAGCGGTCAGCTTCGCGCCTCGGCCGCTTTACTCAGGGAAGGAAATGTGATACCCACTGCATAGGAGCCTGTTTGTGCCCAGAGCAACTCTGGAAGGTTTTAGTGGAGAGAATATCTCTTGCTCCTCCCTGGTTTCGAACCCTGTCCCGTTCAGCCCGAAACTAGTCACAGTTGTTTAGTTAACAACGAGAAAACAATTAACGAAAAACAGTTCGACTTCCGTTACGGTAATTCCACTCACCTGTGATGACAGCAGGAAGCTGCAGTTCGGCAGACCGTTGCGTAATTTGATGATTGACGTTGTCATCACTCCCGTCACGTACAGTAACTGCTTCCCAGTCTGCACCTGTCCCCGACACCGCGCTTCGTAAGGGACGTATGTCTTCATCAGTCACATGCCTGCCGAGTGGATCCTGGTTAGGCCTTTGGAATGTCGTTCTTTGAGCAGAGTCTTCTACTCTTTCTGCGCGAACCTCAGCTAGTATGGCGTAACAGACAAAGATTACGAATGGATGAAAGTGCGCCTGATTTTTCATATCATTCGATACAACTGTGATTTTTGTAGTGTCTGTACGACTTTTCCTCGATAAAAATGAAGAAACTTAACCGCTCAGAGTGGAGCGACAAATATACTCGCAATGCGCAGTGCCGCCTTCATTTGCTTATGGCGTGAATGATTTTGGAGATTTCGGCTTGATCTTCGCACCGTTTCGTAGATATTGAAATGATATTCATGTGGGGGTAGAAACCTTTCTGCCCTCACCGTTACTTCAATTACTGTTGTAGTGTCCTTTGTAACCACACACGGATTTAATTTTCTAAATTTTATAGTTGATGTAATGTTTGTATTTGAAATTGGTTTTGGGTAAAAGTGAGAATTGCTGGATAACTAACGCTACAGACATACGCTTAGAATATGTAATAGTTATATCATTTCCACTGCAACAATGGTTAAGTGAACGCGTTTCAGTATAGGTCTAGGTTTTAAGTACTTCTTCTCAGTTGTTACCAAATATGATTACAATGACATGGTAAAAGACGTTGATGTTAGTAATCCGCTGTGTTTTATAACTGTCCGTACATTTGATGGTCAAATCTGGATATTATCAGCATGTGAACAAAGACTCTACTATCTGGAGTTCAGTTGTTCCTACTTAGGATGTCTGACTTTATCATACCTTACAGCGCCGTTTATTGCTGCTATCTTCTGTCCCTCTCCATAACCAACGAACCTCCTAAAATCGTAAATAACTGGCAAGAAAACAATGTGGCAGGTTTGCTGCCGCCTTCCAGGCCTGTGCTTAAGGTCAGAAGACGGACATTCAGATACTTGTGTAGGTATGTAACTGGCAGTTGGCACTTACGCCAAGTGAGGGTGATCAGTTCCAGTCGAGGAAGTATGACAGCTACTGCGTAAAGTGCGAGCAGATGTATAACGGTCAGCAGCACCACATTGCGCCATATTATCTGCTGCTTGACAGGAATGGTGGCTTTACTGTCAGCAACTTCTTGTGCTTCTCCAT
>BLKM01000390.1:71923-128306 GCA_013340265.1 Coptotermes formosanus | reverse complement strand
TCAGATACTTGTGTAGGTATGTAACTGGCAGTTGGCACTTACGCCAAGTGAGGGTGATCAGTTCCAGTCGAGGAAGTATGACAGCTACTGCGTAAAGTGCGAGCAGATGTATAACGGTCAGCAGCACCACATTGCGCCATATTATCTGCTGCTTGACAGGAATGGTGGCTTTACTGTCAGCAACTTCTTGTGCTTCTCCATTTGCTGTCATTTCGGCAGAAATTGAATCCTGTGGAAACGAACACAGACATAGGGGCAAATGTACCTGGACTCACTGATTGCATTAAAGCCAAAACTCGCTTTAGTGCAGTCTTCATAAGAACCAACCAACGCACTTGGTAGAATACATACATAATGTATATTAAAGACCCTTACGTATAAACTCTAAAATGTTTTGACGACGGTGTATAATATTGTGTGGTGTAGGGTTTATGGACTGTATCCTTCGTCCGAAGAGTAAAATATTAAAAGGGGCCCAACAGAATAGGTGTTCTTCTCTTCTCCTTCTCCATTCACCTGAGGACGGAAGCAGAGCCAGCTTCCGAAACGTTGTGATTTAAATTTTTTAATTTTTAATATTTTACTTTTCGGACGATTTATAGAGTCCATAAACCCTTCACTGCACAACCCTTACTTATGTTTCAACAACAAATTTTCTTCCTCTTGGTGTTCATGACAAAGGAATGCAAGAATATCGCATCAGCCTACACTTAAAAAAATCACACATTAGAAGCTCAAAGCATACAAAATCTGTAGGCATAGTTGACAATAATACGATGTTAAAGTATTAAAAATTACAAAACAATGCACTTCTGTTGCTTGCAGTTGCGTTAGCGCGCGTGGTCCCTTTACACAAGCTTCGATCATACTCTGGCGTGATGATCTTGCATTCCATTGTGATGAACCCCATGAGGATGGAACATATAGTTAAAAAAACTACGCTTCCACACAAATATAAAGTTTATAAAACCAGTGCATAAAAGCGGAAGTGATATATATTTAAAGGTAACTGGTAGCCGGTGGTGTTTCTGGTAACGCGTCAATGCGGGTTTCGCTGTGGTTTTATCAAAGTAAACTTTGTTGTATCCAAATGCATGCAGTAATAGTGTGACTGACTGACTGAGTGATTGATTGTAAAGTAATAGCGTAGAAAAATGAAGGCGACACGTTGTAGCGTTGATCACTTTTTTTGATGTGGCTACCTTAGTGACCCAGCAGTCTGTAGTTAATATTTGTGTAGCACCCGTGTCCTGGTTTCAAAGTAACAGCAGATCATCTTCTGAAAACTACAGCTCGTTTAAATTGTGTTATTAGGACCAACTCGTACACTAAGAAAACACAATATATAGGGGTTTACGTAATTTCCGACCTGTTTCTTTGTGGATCTACACCATCGTCAGGGGAACCGTTGTAGAATTCCTTGAAACTACTGAAGACAAACGCTGCTTTAGTTACCTAAAATTTCGCTAAAATCGCTCTGTTCAGTTGAGGCACCGCTGAATTCGCATGTCTCCAGGGAAACTCTTCAAAATACTTTAAAGTTGTTCTGCACACAACGCGTAGGAAGAGGACTTACTTCAGGCTGTATGACGTGTTTTCTTGAATGCGACGCCGTGTGATTTGCTAGAAACTTTCCTACATTTCTGAGGAAAACACTTAAAAACACTTGATGCTTTTAACGTGTTTGTAAATGCGGATCATTTCAAGGCAATAGGCCGGTATAGCGACTACTACGGGCTGTACGATCCGGGGTTCGAATCCCCGTGGAGAAAAGATTTTCCACAGCCATCCAGACTACAGCCTCCCGTAAAATTGGTACCGCGTCTCTTTCCCGGGGGTGTAGTAGCCGGAGTGTGGCGTTACCCACCCACCCCTATCTAGCGTCGAGGTTAAACAAAGAGTAAATCTAAACGTCTACCACCTCCCTGTGCCCTCATGGCAGGTTATGGGTTGAACTTGATGTTTAAGTGTAATATACTTGTGATATCATTGTAAGGTGTTCATGCATGTGTTTTTCATTGCTGATTTATTATCTCGGTTTTGTATGGGTGTGAAACTTGGTCTCACACTGAAGGAGGAACAAAGGCTGAGGGTGTTCGAGAATAGAGTACTGAGGAGGATATTTGTGTCTAAGAGAGACGAGACGACAGGGGAATGGAGAAGACTACATAACGGGGAACTTAGTGATCTGTACTCATCACCAAATATAGTCCAGGTGTTCAAATAGAGAAACATGAGATGGGCGGGGCATGTAACACTTAAGGGGGTGAGGTAAATACAGGATTTTGGTAGGGCTGACCTGAGGGAAGGAGACAACTTGGGCGACCCAGGAGTAGATGGGAGGATAATATAAAAAGGAATCTTCAAGAAGTGGGATGGGGGCATGGACTGGATTGTACTGGCTCAGGATAGGGAGAGTTGGTAGGCTTGTGTAAATGAGGCGACGAAGATTCGGGTTCCACAAAATGCTGGTGATTCCTTGACTAGCTGAGGACCTGTTAGTTTCTCAGGATGGACTCTGCTCCATGGAGTTGGTTATTTAGTCAGTTAGTTAGATTTATTATCTCGATTGTGTTAACACTATCTCCAAACCTGTTTTCCGAACGCAGTGTGTGTTCTGTGTATTTTCATGCGTCCTTGTTATGTTCTCCTACGCGTGTTGTCTAAATAACGGCCCAACTTTTTCATCCAGTTATTTCTTAACAAGTCCTTTCCAGGCATTCCGTTAGAAAAATTGTGTATAAATTTTGAAGAAACCAGGCTTGTTGGAATAAAAACCACAGCAAACCCCGCATAGGCACACGTTATCAGAAACACCACCGGCTACGGTTTACCTTTAAGTATACATCACTTCCTCTTTTATGCGTTGTTTTTATAAAATATGTGTGTGTGTGTGTGTGTGTGGAAGTTTAACACTGCTAACTACATTTATTGTCGTGATACTGATTGGTGTATTAAAAAGCAACTAAATGCGCTGTATAGTGAAATGCGCTGTGAAGTGAAATAGTAAAAAATTATATACTGCCCATTTAGTTGGTTTTTCATGTAACAATTAGTGTATGGCAAATTAGTTTTTAAATGTATATATTACACCAAGAGTAGAGTTTTTAGCGCACCTGAAAACAAGCCATCTTGATACGTGTCATTCCAAGGTGATACAGGAATTTCGAAAGGCATAGCGGTGTGTATTGCATAAAAAGGACAGGTAAAGGTCGTCTAGAAAAAGCCATGAAGGCCCAGAAGGGGAGTAGAGGTATAGCTCCACTGTTTCTTTAACCTCGACACTAGATGTATGTGAGTGTCAACGCCACNTACGAAATACGGCATTTTATCGCTGGATTTGAGAGATGTGTAATACGAAATAAGGCATTTTATCGCTGGGTGTGAGAGATATGTAATACGAAATATGACAATGTGTTACAGGAATTTAGACATACGCTGCATTAAAAAATTAGAGAGATGCAATACGGAATAACTTTCCACTGCATCATGAATCTCAATAGGTTTACCATAAATCAGCTGTCACATATTTTAGATTCGAACTCAAAGACTTACGTCTTTAATTGCGTCCTCACTGTCCACCAGCATCCCTTCGATACGCCTGCCCGACTGCTTGCAAGCAGAGCTGGCAGGGCGACTTAACTGCTACCCGACCGGTCGGGGGACTGTTACGTGAATAGCCCTCAAGAAAAAAACAGGAAGTTACCACGCCGGCAGACAATATACGTATAAACAATAGATTGCTTTGCTGAAAGTCACACGTGTGACCTCCAGGCGCACATCGTGTCTTCGTGTTAGTTACTATGTCCACCAAAGCCCCGCAGTTCAACTTAATGGTGTGAATGCCGTCGACGCGATCACGCGTGTAATATGGTCAGACACGCGCACACGCACGCTTGTACAACACGTATATACCCTAAGAATTGGGATCCCTCCAAAAACCGGGAATATTCAGGTGGCCGAAGGAAGGGGGTGGAGGTGGGTTGTCGTAGACGGCAAAACATAGCAATGGCACAGCGCAGGCTCCACTGCAGTTAGGATATTTATACAGCTTACGAGTTGGTGACTTCCACAGGTTTATAGCCATAACCTGGGCCACTGTGTTTACTGACTATTAAGAGGATGCTACCGTGCCTACAGACTATCTGGGGAAAACCTTTTATTTATTAACTTGCGTTAAGTAAAAAACTTTAGCACAGAAGAAATATTATGGGATCTTTGGTACTTAATATGAATATTTCTGAAGATTTACAGGAAACAGCCGTTTCTGTTTTCACGATAGAAGAGGGATGTAAGTTCCTGTAAACCAGTGCACACAGATTCATGTTACAGAAAGCGGTAATATTCTTATTTACGGCCTTGAGAAAGTCAAATATCACTTATCCTGAAACAACTTGAAATAAAAATAGACACCGCATTAGGCCGTAATTGTTGGTGTGTACCCGAACCAAACATTTATAAGACCACCATTATTATTTTTTGTTAACTAACTAACTAACTAACTAACTAACTAACTAACTAACTAACTAACTAACTAACTGACTGACTGACTGACTGACTGACTGACTGACTGACTGAGTGACTGACTGACTGACTGACTGACTGACTAAATATATAAATAACTACCTGACTGACTGACTCACTGACTGACTGACTAACTAACTAACTAACTAACTAACTATCTAACTCCGTGGAGCAGAGGCCTTCTCAAGAAGCTAACAGTTTCTCAGCTAGTGAAGAAATTCCCAAAATTTATGGAACCCGGACATTCATTACCGCATTAATAACAGCCTGCCGCCTCTCCCTCTCCTGAGCCAGTTAACTGCAGTCCATGCCACCATCCCACTTCTCGAACATCCATTTTAATATTATCCTCCCATCTACTTCTGGGTCTCCAAAGTGGTCGCCTCCCTCACGTCTCCTTTCATCTCATTCAAAGATATTTCCCTTTTGTTAGTGCATTCAGATCTGTAGTCACTCTTCACGTGTTTCGAACGAACAGGAAAAGTTGGGTGGTACATAAGCGTTGCTTTACACTCTTACCAACTTGTCTCTTCGCCACCACATCAAAAAGCAGCGAATCAGGTGACTGTTATAGGGCTCAATTTTGGCGTAAATGAAGTGATTTTTGGAATTCTGGCACCACATTTTTTTGAGTCCGAAAGAGAACGTTGGTAATTAATTGAATGTGTCTGTCCCCACCCTTAACCATCTCCCCAAAAACCAGATAATTTGTGTAANGTGTGTTCAAGGTAAACAAATGCCTCTTGTAGGGTGTGAAGTACACTCGTTGGAAACGGCGCACTGCGATATGTAAACAAGACGCACGGCCGATGACAGGCCGTACCGCAACGAGTAACAGAATTAAGAACTGAAGGAGGTTACGCAGATACAAAAAGACGCAGTGATATAAAAGTCGTGTCAGTTTTGCGGACTGTATTTGGTATGTAAATAATCTGCGGTATTATTATACGCAAAATATGATGTGTTGTAAAGTAAGTAAATAACTTAAAAGTGGAGTCGAAGCGTCCTGTAGTTAACACAGCTGCATGAACGTAAAAGTGGGCTAAAGTCACAATGTGTTGGCCCCTGTGCGGCCGGTTGTTTGAAAAGTCCGAATTTAATTTTTTGCTTCTAATGAGACGTAAGCCTCTGGAGTTAGTGCTTAATTTTTGCATTTACGTGCGATAACGTTACGGTGTCTTCAGCTGGAAGGCAAAGATTTGAAATTTCACAACCATAAAAGTCTCAGATTGTACACCCTTTCTTAAACCGCCTGTGTATAAAGTGTGTGCACGCTTACTAAATATGCATTACTGTTATGGCTGCTTTTGCTATTTTTTATTCCTGTGTTAATTATTTCTTATATCGTCTCTGTGTTCACCTTTTGTCTCTAATTGGCTTCTTTAGCGTTGCCAAGTCCTTAATGAATTAATTATATTATCAACATTTCTTTCAAACTGCCCATCCCTTTGTGCAGGTACGATATGGTTTCTAATTTCTACTTCCAGACAAGCACGGCTGTAATAACGACCAGTGAGCTGAGGTGCCTTTGTTTATAACCCGTGCTGATACTATAAAAGACCTTGGGGTAAACTTGATTCAAAATTGCTTTTGCACGCACGCGCAGACTACATTTTCTCCCAATCTGTAAGTACGCTGGGCTCAATACGAACTGTAACCTATTCCTTTTCTACACTTCATAGCGTACCGATATTGTACTTAACGCCAGTTCGACAAAACTTGAGTACGCCTCAACTGTATGGAACTCTATAACGGCCACTGACGCTAAAATTCTTGAACACATGCAGCGAAGTTCATAGCCCTGTGTCAAATTCGTTTCTGTACTCATGGCCATGTTACTTATGAAGCTTTTCTTGAATTTCTGAAGCTTCATACCCTCCATGATAGAAGACTTTATTTGGATGCTTTATTTTTTATTTCTGTTTATTCAGGCCTAAAATGTTGCCCGTCTCTCTTGAGCACCGCTGGTATACGTGTTCCTTCTCGCAATGTCAGGAAATCCTCCCTGTTTACCGCTGCTTTTAAAAACTATCCGTCAGCGCGATGTGTTACGACCGCTAACAGCGTGAGCAAAGGTGTTGATATCTTTAGGAAACCCCTTACTTCTTTAAAACAGGTTTTGCCCTGAAATTGGACATTTCTCTCATTAACTTATATGTATTTCTTCAGAGCATAGTGGTTTTGCCCCAGTATTTTATATGTCCTTTTCTGCAATATTATATTTTATTGTTTCCTTTGTTTGTTTATTTGTGCTCTTCTTGTATTTGTGTTTTTGTGTTCTGGCTTTATAATAGGCATTTTTGTGGTTAAGCTTGTAGTTAGTAAGTACCGATTGATTGATTGATTGATTGATTGATTGATTATCATTATTAAGCAAGTTTAATGAAAATTCTACCGGTTGTCATTCGCAGAATTAATGTAGATACATATATGGTCACCAATATCGGCTTCAAGCTTTCGAATCGGTTTCTTATTATTCTGCATTTGTACTGACGTACTTCAGGAACGCCACACCTTGAGCAGGCACGCCCTCCGTCTACATTAATTGAAAAATCAGAACTGTTTTAAAAACTTGCCCTGACTTTTTTTGGCAATATTTTTGTCGTCATTTTACACAACAAATAAAATTCTCAGTTTTAAGATTCTAAACTGTAATTACTGGACACAAAACAGTTTTTGCATTACGAGAAGAAGGGTATATCGCAGTGATTATGAGTGACTTTCAATACGTCCCTTATGCAGAATAGAATTTAAAGCTTTGTCGCTGCTATTGTTTCTGTGTTTAGTTTTATGTTATGTCGGCACAGACTGGTGCACAGGACACCTGGCACACTACCTTCACGTTGCCTTCAGTATGAAGAAACTTACGCACCACTCTGTGTAATATAAGTTGAAGGCTACCCTGTGCCTACACGGTAGAGGGTTTGAACCAATCTGCATGTGGAAACCTTCCGTTGTCGAATGCGCTCTGTACATTTCGGCACTCGGTACTGGTACAAACTGTGTGTACAGTAGAAATTTGTGTATGTGGTAGTGCCGACAAAATTGTGCAGCTTTTGATTAAAATACCTGCATGCATATCTTTTGTCCAACACTAGTTTCTGGCTCACAGATGACACAATGCTTCTCCTTTACAAAGACAAGTCTTTTAATACTGCATAGGGAAATGCAAGGGTAGCTTTTTCTGAGAAACAGATTAAAGACGTAAAACACATGGTAGAGGGGGGGGGGGGGACCACGTGAAGCCTACATATACAATCTCTCAGGGGAATGTGGAGTACTGTAATGCTAGGCAGCTGGTATGTAAGGTAGCCATTGTGGGTTCAATCGTAGCCCGTGTGACTATGAGTTGAACAGAAGCGCACTGACTTGATTTAGTGCTGTGGTGAAACACGGCGACACTAGATAGTCGTGGATGCAACAGTGTTAAATGTAAGGATTTTTGCCTCAGTGAGTAAAACTCAATACTCATTGTTAACCGGGAGTTATGAATTTATGTTTATTTACACTAACGCACGTATACACGGAAATTTTTAAATCTCTTAAGACTGAGCTTAAAACAGTGGCATTTTTATTAAATCCGCGTACTTCACACGGGTTAGAATTACACAGTTTGAGTAATTTGATTTAGAATACCGTGAAGGTAGAAGTGAGAAATCCCACCGAAGGTTTTTACCCATATAACGATCTATACGGAATCAGATAAGAAGAGACCGTAATAACGTGATTAGTTTATAAAGCCGGAGGTTTTCACAGAGGTGGAGATTCACATTATGTTTTTGTGGGTTATCAAAACGTGGAGCCTGGCAAGTGGGTACCGACATTTCAGAGAATCGTACTACCTTTGTTTTCTTGGACATTTTAGATGGGTATATTTTATCAGCATATTTGTTTGCGAAATTATTTTAAGAGTGGCTAAAACTGTATGAAAATTGCACTCCGCAAGGCCTGTTTAGTGCACTGATACGCTTAATGTAGCTTTTGAATCAACTTTATATCAACAAAAATTCTTTGGCTGCAATCCCAATCTACATATTCGCAACACACGTGGTTGTTACACACAACGCAGCATTCAGCGACACCTCTTATGTTAGTACATAGAAAACAACTTGTGAGAGGAACATGCTGCCTCTATCTTCAGGGTATAAAATCCTTATAGCTTGAAAATTCTTATTTGAATATTGATCTGAAATGTTTGTAACCAAATGTACGTCTGCACTGTGCCAATCTAGTGGACAAAAACCTGAAAATTCATTGCTCTGAAAATTTATTTAATTAGGTATGCTTTACACAGCTATCAAGTATAAGCGTACATTTCTTTACGGTATAAATTGACTGAAGCCGTCTTTCTAGCATGTGTACTGTAGGTGCAGTTTTGGAATCTCGCCAGGGACACAGGCTGTTCTAAAACCTTTCTCGTTCTTCCTCAGTCCCTCTAGGCAATTTCGGTATAGTGCAGTAAATTATGGATCAACCAATTCTATGCACATCCACTGCAATTAATTACTGACTATCCTTGAATAATTTGACGCCATTTATACTGAATTAGGAGCATAACGAAATAAATCAGAAATACAAAAACTGGACATTATAAATTCTAAAAGGTTTTGATGATGGTGTGTAATATTGTGTGGTGAAGAGTTTATGGACTTTATCCATCGTCCGAAGAGTAAGATATTAATGTATTAAAAATTAAAATTCACATCATTTCGGAAGCTGGCTCTGATTCTCTCCTCGGTTGAATGGAAGGGGGAAAAGAGGAACACCCACTTTGTTGGGCCCAGCTATTTTTAATGTTTTAGTATATTACTGTTGGGACGATGGACAAATTCCATAAACCCATCACCACACAACACTGGACATTATAGTTTAGGCAAATGTGTGGGTTAATGTAACTGAAAGCCTGTGACGTAGAAGGACATGGAAATAAAAGTGAAATATTGCAAATTACACTTTCTGATACACGTGATACTTGGATTTGTAAGAAATGTTGTTTTCCGTAACATTTGCAAGAAATACGATATTAGAATTCAAATTTCTTTTAAGGTTTCAGAAGAAAGTGCGACGAAGCTTATAGTAATTAAAGCCAAACCTGAGATGACGTGTTAGTGATGATTGTGATCATTTTCATCGTCATCAAAATAAGAATTACCATAATATCATCATGCTGGACTATTCGGTTTGTACTGTTGATGTCTGGTGTAGAAATTACTCGTGCCATTTACATAAGGCAGACTAATATTACCAGTTAACTGAGGCTCATTTGAAGGCGGTATTTTCTGTTCAGTGCATGTGCAGGTGATGTTTCTTGGTGCTGGTTACTATCAGCAAAGACTTAGTCCTATTTTACAGGATATATTCTTGAATATTTCTTGGTTCAGATCTTCCCAAATTTGTGACGTCACTAATTTCGCAGTACGATATTCCAACCTCGCACGATATTTTGTACGTCTCCCACATTTCAGTTTTTAATAGCTCTGTTTAGTTCTGTATAGTTCTGTATATGGAGAACGGGTAAGGTCCCTTCCAAATAAATACCTTATTTCGTGAAAAAAGAAACATGTCGCCAATTCGTATCGGTTTATCATATATTTATTTAGTTACTGTACATATTTATTTCTGACTTTATTTCCCTTAATGGTATTACATAATATCACAACACAGAACCATAAAATCCTATAAAAGTGCATTTCAAATGCTGCTGTTATTAGCACATGTAACTGGTGAATATATGTGTAATTTGTTGTCTAAAGTTACATAAAATACAAATTAAAACCTACTGTAAAATCCAGTTAAATTTACGGCTATGTAACCTGATACACACAGCAAATGTTTTCAGTTCTAAACTTCGGATAATTTTACGAAAACATTACCTGTCCCCCATCTGAGGCAATATTCTGCTAAGGGGTAAGGAACAGTCGCAAAAAAAAAAAACTATAATCCTAATACAAATGCGTTTGGTAATTGATTTTTTATTACGTCAGTTGACGCTTTGTTAAACATTTGCCCACTTAACAGCGTACTGAACCTTCAGGTCGCCTTTGCACGTCTGTTACCTGCAAATGAAAATGAAAATATATTGTTGTGGAGAAAAGCGGACCTTGCTTTTTAGATACAGGCTGAAGGAAAACACAGTCAAAAGAAAATAATAAATTACTCGAAACCAATATTGTTGTTTACGTTACGGTCTGAAAGAGTCTTTATTAGGTATATTACAAATACGAAAATAAGAAAACTGGCTAGTAGGTTTCATGGTATATCATAAAAGATAGTTAAGTGTTTTCTTAATATTCTGATGTTTGTATGAAACCTTATTATGGCTACTTCATGCAGAAAGACGTAGCATATTTCTAAGTATTAAATTTATTTTAGAATAAATTTGTTTTACTTGATAAAAAGGTATTGGTCCTTTCATCTAAATTATGTATAAAATATTTTTCTTACAAAAATCACCCAAAAGAAACTCTGAAGACAAGCCGTAGACTTTTTAAGCGCAGATCAGATGCTACACCAAGCTACAATTGGGGTTTACAGCCTTAAGCGTCACAGATTTGTGTAGACATTCATTTAAAGATTACGTAATTTGATAACAGAATACGGGTCAGTGTCTCATAACATAAGTACCTCTAATAAGTACTTTTTTGGGCAAAGATTGTGACACCGAATTAAAACACGTACAGAGATCGAAAACTGTCACCTTGTCACAGCAACAAGCGAAATTTTGTCACTGCAAAACTGTAGGCGCAATACATTGCTTGTGGTGTTACTAAGTATGTTTGCCACGAACTCTGCATCTGATAAATGCGCCAGAAATTTTCATCATAACCGGAACCTGTTAACGTAACTGCCTGTCAGAGAAAGCGCGGTTGTATTTGGGTCACTCAAGTCCTATTTGACAAGCTGGATGAAAGAAAGGGGCAAAATTTGTCTGCCAGACCAGGAGCGTGTTCATGTGTGTACTGGTAACGTAACAAGCGTAGACCGAACACAGGGAAACTTTTGATTTGTCTTACATTAAACGACTTCTCTCCAATATGGACAAGTAGTCAGTATTTTCAAGAGTTCAGTTTTCCACAACGCGGCAATTCCGACACGTGACAAATGTGTGTAATACATACAAGTCGTGGGAACAGGAAGTCAGGTGGTTCAGGCTCAGATTTTGGTTCCACATTTGACGTTGACGTAGACGCAATAACGATATAACTTTGTCCAGAAACTCTGTGCTGTTAGTCACAAGTGTTAGTATAGCATGCTCGCCTGGTGCATTACTTACCGCCACCAGCAACGACGTTTTTAACTTCTTGCATTGGCAAGTCAAAAAGCAGCGTCACCAGAACAGAGGCTAGGAGCACTGTGAGCAGTTCAGCGATGTCAACCTTAAGCAAGAAATGTAAGTAAGCTTAGGTGCACAGCGACTAAACTCTCGCTCCTTTCACATAATTTTTTTTACAAGGTGGAGGGGTTGTATCCACATTGTTTTGTGGTTATTGATACAGGTACATTGAAATGTATTTTAGGGCTGTGCCATGGCTCAGGCCGTTAGTTGCCGGCCTCTCGTCTCGGAGGTGCCTGTTCTATCCCGGATCAGTCCATGTGGGAGTTGTCGCGGACAAAGTGGTACTGGGACAGGTTTTGTCCCGAGTACTTCGGTTTTGCGTTGCCAGTGTCATAACACGTGTGCTCCGTTACACGGAAAAGCGGAAGAAATCTGGTCATCTTCATCATAGGTTTGCACAATAAGTATCAATGCAATATATACGCTATATAGTCAGGGTGGGTAAAATTTGGATTGTAGTAGTAGTAGTAGTAGTAGTAGTAGTAGTAGTAGCAGTAGTAATAACAGCAGCAATAGCGGTAGTAGCAGGATTAAAGGCGCACTGACCCCAGTAGATACACCTGTGGAAGGACCGTTTCTACTCAGTTCAGCGTATTTTACAATAAGATGAGTATAATTTTGTACAGTGCAGATAAGATTCGTAAGACGCCTTATTATTTGGTGTGTGATTACCGGCCGTTCCGATGAAGCATATCTCGTATATGGTGATCAAAACCAAAGACTATGAATGGTGATATATTTAAGAGGTAAAAATGCTAACTACTCTCCGCCTTATGAATTGTTGTAGAATCTTGTGGAGAAATAGCGCCACTTAATCAAGAAACTCAAGGGCACATCCAGTTGCGTGGCGAATTTACAGAATAGAAATAAGAATTCTTGTAGAAATTTCCGCGTTTTTATAAAAGACAGCGAAAATGATATACAAAAATATCAATACGTAACTTAAGCCGTGGTTCGCAGTCATTCTTGAAGAGGTGAAAATTCCTCAGCCTGTAAAAAGCTACGCCCTCTTTTACCGAATCCTAAGGTTCATTACAGTGTTCACAACAGCCAGCTTCTTGTCTCTGTCTCGAATAAAATTAATCCAACCCCTCTTATTTTATTTTTACCACCAGTTTTAATATTTTCCCCTCTCCGCCTACATCTTCCAAGTGGTCTTTTTCTTTCATGTTTCCACACCAAAGTCTTTTATTCAGTTCTGTAACGTGCTAAACGCCCCGTTCATGGAGTACTTACATGTGCTCTGATAATGTATTATTTATAAGAAACTTACACTTCTCAGCAAGCTGAATCGTTCCGACGCTGTAATGCTGCCAACATTGTAGAAAAACACGGCAAACTGTGTGAGGTACACAGCGTATGATATTCTGCTGATTATCACCAGGACCTTACAGCAAAGGAAGGTGTTCAAAGCGCCTGCAGGCAGGGAGAGTAAAGGTAATTAAACTTAGCGTACCTGACGACATGAAATTGTTAAAATTTGAGGTTAGATTCTAAATTTATATCTAAGGGATTACAATTTCTTTGCTTATTTTTTATTTTTTCCTGTATCTGGCTTCAGACTAGCAGTCGTGACTGAAAATTTAAGTTACTTTGCTTCAGACTGTCCATAAAAGTCCGTCACATTGCTTCAGTTAGTCCACAAGTTCTTTCTCCTCTAGGAAAAATTATTATCCGGGAGCAAAAGTACCATTTGACGGTATAATATCTGGACCAGTGACGCAGCAATTCAATAAATATATAAAATTTCATTATCTTTTACATCAGCAACAACAGCATTCAAGCCAGTCTAGGAACGATTTCCCTTCACGGGGCGTTTTCTCTCAAACACCACTCTACGACAAGAGAGGAAATGTACGTATATACTTGTCACTGACGCGCGTTCGTGGAACAGTTTTTACAGTGGAAGAGCAATAGGTATTAAATATTCTGAGTGTGCCTGTAGCCTTAGTTATCCATCATGCAAAGCGCATGCGCAGTGTTATATTGTCATCTGTGGCCTGTCTGGCCCTACCGTATTATTCCACATTATCTCATAAAAGGCACCACTTTGGAAAAAAAGCTATTGAACATAAAATATGTGTTTTGATTTTCTCTACAAATTTGTCTAAAATATTTCCCATTCTAAGAAAAATTCAGCGAGATATTATCATAAATGTACATGGGTCTTCATGTAAAGCACACTTATTTTTGTTATATTTTAATGAAACTTGAATTTTCTAGACACATTTTGGAAAAACGGTCAGACACCAATTTTGATAAAAATCCGTTTATTGGGGGCCGAAATGTTCAGTGCGGATGAACGAACGGAAAGACAGACACGGCGAAACTAATAGCCGCTTTTCGATATCTTGCAACGCGCCAAAAAAATGGGTATTGAAATAACATAAATTTTGGCTTGCGTACCACATTTTACTCTCCGGTATTCCAGTAAAAATTTCTTTCATGCTTACCGCCATTGCCCGTAAAACACGCCCATATGAGCCAGCCAAGGGCCAGGGACCAGGTGATAGGCGCGTATGCTGCATAAACTGACGCGTCGTGCGCATCATACCTATAATGCCTTAGTCCCAGATCGGACCGTAGAAACATGGTGAAGTAAGCAAAGCAGATCGCCAGCACCCAGCCTGCCCACACAGCCACCTGAAAGACGCAGCATAAGAACTGGAGGAGGCACCTGGATTCTTGTAAACAAAATTGTTCAAGATAAAGTCACTTGGTTCCTGGACTTAGTCCAGCGTCTTATGTTTCATAAGAACAAAGCATTTCGGAAACTTATCACAAAAACATGTATCTCTACCGTGCTATGGCTGAGGGTGCTTAGAACAGTTACCTTCGAAATGTGAGCGGTTTTGCTAGTCTTATGTAGAAGGTAGCCCAGGCTAATCCCCAGAAGATAGGGGGTTGCTCTATGGAGTGACAAACCGTAGGACAAATTTGACGTCCTGTACAGCTGCTTCACACTGCAAACAGAGAGTAATCTAAAGTATACCGGCTTATGTACCGTGACGTCTTGCTGTGTGATAGAAAATTGCTGACTTTTCGAATGTAATTTACTTCCATCTTCAAGGTAAAATTGTAAGTAAATTTATATGAGAATACACTGTGTCATATCTGAGAAGGAAATAATATCCTTTCTCACTGCCGTAAAAATATAATCTAGAATAATGCAATATGTTGTTTAAATCATACTTCTGTACTAACCGCAGTGGGGGCCGACATGTGACGTAAAATGAGAGAACAATTATTGAAAATAAATACAAAATTCTGGTGAAGGAAACTGCCCTTTCAAAATTTGAGGCACTCTTTCAGAATTTGGATTGAATAAATGATTAAAACAAGAAAATATTTTGTCAGCATTCCTGGTCTCGCGGTTAGTATTCGAACTTGGGTCCTTCTAACTAACAAACAAGTATTCTAACAACTCCACGGTCATGTTTTTATGGAGTTTCCTAAAAATCTGGAACAAGGGTAAAAAAACACGTTTTATTTTAATATTTGTGTATTTATAGTGACCATGTGTACCGTATGTTTTAACGTCAAATAAACCGAATAACGCGATTAAGCTACAAAATTTCTTTGGTAGATTCTGTTCTCAGAATCAACAGTGATTCTTTCCATAAACGTGACATAACTAACGCTTTGAAAATGTTCGAATCACTCACGTCATGCCATGGTAGATGACAAGTGACAGGTGATTGCGAAGCGTAGCTATGTAGCGTAGGATTGCAGAGAGGGCGTGGAGGCACAGTAAGACGATCACACCACCGACACGCCACTGCCACAAAAGGGTGACCAGTAATGGTGACAGGAGTGACAGCTGCATATCCAGAGCCAAGTGATGAGTGTGGGCCGCGCACTGCAACAAAGTGACAATTGAGTGGACATACACCTCCACACATTCTTAGAACTGGTTCTGCGTGCGGGTAAATGGCCAGCTTCTCGTTCGGATGGCATTAATCCTCGGCAGAGTTTCTGTGGTGGTCTCTGTATTCGTCTCGGTGGACCCCAGAGCAGGTCTGCAGATGGGCAGAAGGGAAAAATGTCTCTATGTGAAATCTGAAGTTTTGCGGAAGTTTATTTGTGGTTTTCTGGGTTACGAAGCTGTGAGGTCTGCTAGGGGATTATTAATGTTTCGGAGGATTGTTTTGGTAATTTTGTTCAACACGGCACCCTGTCACAGAACCCTGAAATATAACAATATTATTACTAGGCACTTTAAGGAAAGTATTGTGTACACATATATATAAGGGGCTTTCCAATGACACTTTCGCAAGAGAAGTAACAATTCAAGGAATGAACTTCTTGTGGAGTTTTCCCCAATAAGGCTATCGTTAGAAAAGTTAAAACTGTCACTGTGCACACCATGCTGGCACATGTGCAGTTTACATTTGTAAGATTGTTATTCTGAACCTCAGCATTAGATGGAGCTGAGTGGTTATCTTCAGGCTCTGGCCATCTTACCCCGTTGGAAGAGCCCTCCAGTCATCTATTCGCTCAGGGGATGGGTAAACCTTAGCGCCGGTCTGAATCTTTCGGAAAATAAAGCCTTGCGTTGCCGAAAATCTAATCACGGTTCCTCTTTTTTCATTTCGGAGGCACATCAATCACTATACCGACTTAGCTATTCTGACTTTCAGTGCTTCCATAGTTCTGTTGACAATACGTAAATGTATTTTGTGTTAGTATACGTTTGCAAATCAGTAGTATATTTTGGAATTGCCTAGCGCTGAATTTTTCTCACAAATATTACGTTTTTGTAGCGAGAGCTTACCATCTGCTCAAAAGGAAAAAAATTCTGTATATAGAGGATGTTTTTCCAAAGGTTCGCCTTGCAGATGTCCGCATTCTTCCTGACAGCTACATTCCACTGCGGTCCACTTCCCAGGTGTTCCATCACGTAAGCATAGAATAGAAGTACTGCCACTAGAGCAGGCGTCAGTCTGTCGGGACATTTTAGAAAACATTTAGATCAAAGATTTTTAAACTGAGTTTACACGAGAGGTTGTTAAAAGGCAGTTTAATGTTTAAGGCCCATACTTACTTAGACATTTCAACATTTCTTTCTACGCTTTTTACATTATTGAATTCATATTAGTCCTCCTGTGTGGTTTAAACTTAACCAAATATATTAAGCCTTCGATAATAAACTATCACGTACCACAATTTAATTTTGATGTCTCATTTCATTCTTCCCCTAAAATATTGATTGCTTACATGGATATCATCGTGGAGACGATATTGATTCAATTTAATTACCGCAATATAATCTTGACAAATGTTACAGCAATATCACTCCCACATGTTTTCAGTACACCAATTGTGTACTAGGATGGACAGTTGTGTGAATTTATATGCACATGTTGTAAATGGTGATTCATGATAAAATGTGTCAATTTGTTAAAATTTTAAATCACAGCGGTAAATACGTTTAGCAGATGCTCTAACAATTAAAACCTTCTTCTTCTGCTTAAAAAGTGTAATCATGCATTTCGTGTGATTTTCACAAGGAAGACGTGTTACTTCCTTACAAGAAATTAACTGTTTCCTGTTCATAATGGAGTCAGTGCTTCCAGTGAGGAAAGCAGTGAACGTTTGCAGAGTATATTAGTGATGTGATATCAGTAAATTTACAGGACATAGTACAAAATGACCCAACTGTGAAGAATGAATTTTCAAATCCGTATTTCAGTGGATCATTACTTCAAATTAGAAAATAAAGAGATATATGGCGAACTGAAAATGTCGTAGAAGAACAGAAGAAATAAGGTGAAAGTAATGTGAAAGTATAATTTAAAATATAGAGTATCAAATTTAGCGTACTTATATAATTCGAAAGGACAGAGAAATATAGGAAGACCTAGAAGTTGATGGCAGGAACAAGTTTCATACTTCTCAAACTCTGAAGGGGCTTATAGCGCCGTTTTTGATGCCGGATAAGAAGGCGAATAAGAGTAAGTAAAAGAAGAATATGGGGAGGAGGGGGAGGAGGATGAAAATCTGGAGGATTGTAAGTTTATGGAATAAAAGCTTGATTTCGGAATGTAAGAAACAAAATATGATGACTTCCTTCTGTCGAAATATATTACAACACTGACAGGTGATCAATCATATCCCGGGCGAAGAAACTAAATTTTCAGTGTGTAATCAACGTCATGGTCTATAGGGAAAGAGTTAAGGAGGCTTATGGGAATTCAGCGTAAAGATCTACATGGTGCGGACATAATCACGCACCTAATAAACCTTGCCACATACTTCTTGATCCAGTCAATGTGTTTCTTACGCTCTATTTCCTTACTCATGCTGAACGACGTCAGAACACCGCTGATCATGAGGAACGAGTCGGTGTATACCATGGACGTGCGCAGTACGGTTGTCCATTTCTCATTGGACACCTGTATTAAACGGAAGAGAATCTTATTATCCTGTTTAATTTTGTAAAGCCCTGTAGTTACTGCCCGTCAGTGTACCATCCAGTTAAACCCTACAAACCTGTGTACGTTTTGCGAAGACAACGAACACTTTCAGCAGTAAAGACGGCAGCAACTTTTACTTCAAATCTGACCTCATTAAAACAAACCATCAGAATACACATTATATTTACAATAATGATTTTTTCAGTATGTGTAGAAGAAGATTTATCGTAATCAGTTTCAAGACACTTAGTTATGATGTTACAGTGTATAGAGTAAGAATGCGTGGAGCGTTACCTCCACGCAGCATACTGGCTTTAATATAGCTGTATAAAGGTAAAAACATATTTATAACCGTGCATGTGTCAAAGGGATGGGGATTATGTGTTTCGAGATTTCAGTCAGTTTTACGTAAATTCGACACTCGGTGGGGGCGATCTGTAAGCATAACCCTCTTAATATTTTACTTTCGTTGTAAGAGCTCGCAGTAGGGGAGAGTCTGACAAAACGGGGTGGTAGAGTAAAACGGGGCACCTGCGATTTTTTCTGTAGGAAGTGATGACATTTTTCGTCAAAATACTGAGTGATTGCTACCACAGCTCCTTCTAGTCTGCAGGCGAAAGTGTGTCGTTCGGTGCCACTGTGTGTTTGTTAAAAAACAGCGAAAACCTGATTTGCAACTGTGTGCTACCACACTGCGAGAAAACTTTAGCGATATTAACTGAAAGCCTTCTTCATAAAACCTGGGAAGTAAGTATACGTTTAAATACTTAATATTTAATCTTTCCTTTTGTTGTGTGAGTCATCATACACGCTTCTGTATTTTTCTAGCGGAATCAAGATTTCTTATTTTCCACATAGACATCCAGTTACCCCGTTTTATCCTACCGGTTGGATAAAACGGGCACTTTGCATCACGTACTTCAAATTTAGTTTCCTCTTACAACAGTCCATGTAGCAAAATATTTGTATCGTCATATAATAGACAAGTGTTTGAAGAGTCTTTACTGAAGAAATTATAAGTTTAGGTGAAGGAATGAATAAGATAGACCCATTTTTCCACTAAGTACCCTGTTTTAACCTACTTTCCCCTACCTACTTCAATAGGAGACTGGGCCGGTCTGGACGCGGTAGAAAGGTTCCTTGCCACTTTCAGTATCAGCTATACTAAATGATTATAACAATGGGAAATGAGACAACAGTCTTCGCAACTAGTAGATTATACATTATAGATTTATTGTAAATTAGGCTACATGTTTCCGTCCTATAGGACCGTCATTACGCCTATGTACAAGAATGGGTGTACGGATAAACAAAACCTTAGAGATTTCGAAGGCGTCTGTTGTATTCAGGTCTATATCCTGGTTGTTAGCTACTAGTACGGTGTAACACACTGTAATTACTATAAAGTGGTGTGTAATTATTGTTAGACATGTATCTTCCACTATTTTACTCTAACATTTATGTCTAACAATAAGTACTTTGTTTATCCACACACCCATTCTTGTACATAGGTCTGATTAGGGTCCTATAGGACTGAAACATGTAGCCTAATTTACAATAAGTTTATAATGTATAATCTACTAGTTGCGAAGACTGTTGTCTCATTTCCCATTGTTATAACCTTTCTCGCATCGGTACGCACAATATGAAGATTTACTAAAGGAACTGTGCTGGCTGCTTTAATATAGAGATACCTCGGTCAGCGCCACTCGGTTAGAGTAGGGGCTGAATGCAAGTGTAATGACTTTGTGGGCCAGGTAGAGGGCTATGGTGCAGAGCGCCCTCACTCCGTGGATGCAGTTAATGTCGCCTTCCACGGGCAGGTCTGCCAGAAGTTCTCTTGCGTTCTTGCGCAGAGAGAAGGCCATAAGTAAACTCTCCCAGTGACCTGTCAACAACAGAGTCAACAGTTCGGGTTACAGGAATAAAGTTACACGTTAATTGAGATGGAGGGCAAAGTATGCCAGCGTAGGGCAGAGTATCAGATTTGCGAATGCCCAGACAAATTTGACACTGTGAAAACATGGTCTCATTTTATCGGTTTTGAAGAAAATAAGCCGGTAAAACAGCGAGAATTCCTGTCTGACCGTACAGCTACTTGAAAACCAGGGGGAGGAGATTGTGGCTGGTACAAGAAAACACACAGGCGGCCACCTTGAAAGATAGCACAATAGGATAAACATCAATGCTGCCTAGGGCTAATTTTGTCGGCAAAGGTCTAGGGTGTCCTACTCATCGGAACATAAGTACCGGTCGACTGCTTCAAAACAAGCACTTCGACAACCATTTTACACGAATCACGTAACTGAAACTAATAAATGGCTTCCTATGTAGTGACAGAATGATGACAGAATTTGAACTCGCGCGCGCGCGCGTGTGTGTGTGTCTGTCTGTCTGTCTGTGTGTGTGTGTGCGTACAGATTGAAGAGACGCACAAAATCTAAAGGCTAACTGCATTGCCTTCATATGATTACACAGAATTGCCGGCGATCTGTGGCTGGTAACACTTCAAGCTATCTTACCTCGCTCGTGGCGACGGCGTGCGTCTTGTTTTGTGTCTCTGACTGTAGCCATCACCGCCAAGGATACCGCAGCTGCAAAGAACGCCCTGAAATAACACAAGGACGTAAGATTAAAAAATCTTCAATGGTTAAAATTCCAGTGACGAATCTTCAGTGGACGTTAGTACCTTTGAAGATCAGAAGACTGCGCTGTCCCGAAACGTAGAACCCCGAGCGCAGAGGCGCGACGCCATATCCCAGCAGAAGGGAAACCTCAGTATAGGGCAGAGCCATGTTAAAGAGCCTGCACCATACAAACTTATAAATGTATTGCTTAAACTCTGTAGTTGAGCCATCTTTAGAGAAACACAAAAAGTAACATTGAAGCACTTGGTTCTGTAGTTAATTTACAGTGTAACATAAAATAGGGTGCATAATGTTAATATCCCTTCACCTTCTTCCGTCCTATATCAACCGGCCCAAAGCGCTTGTTATTAGGAAATGTTACCAGATAGATGTAACGAGAAATCTTATAACCAAAATGGCTAAAACCCGGGAGGGAAATACCGAGAAGTAAGCTGGAAGTGAAAGCGTAACAGTTCTAGGGAGACGTGGGTAGGAACGACCTGTCTCCATGGCGTCAGTGCAATAAACATACGGCCATGCCTGGCGATTGGTACTCACAGTGTAATAACAGTGCCAAAGCTCAGAAGGGTTCTTGTCTCCTGTTTGACGTAACACATCTCGGGATCAACGTGAACGTCAAAGCTGAGGCCAGTTGTTTCATTGTAATCGTGCAGTGCGTTAACCAGAGTCTGTTGTACATCTGCATAAGAACAGGACGCCGGCACACACAGCGCCCACTTGATGGTTGTGAACTGTGGAATGAAGTGACCAGGCTGCAAAGGGAGACAATACGGCATTTGTATGCTTACTGCCTGAACAGCGAGAAAAAGTGCCTTATGTAACGTGTGAGGGCGCTACAGGTAACAAAACGGTAACGTTGTTCACGCCATCAAGGCGTGTGGAGAAGTGATGTCACAGCCCCACTCATTCTCTATCTGGAGACTGTGGAAGTGAGGGGTCAGTTTCATGTCCAGGCCGCTTTATGTCCGAGGAAAGAGCTCCATTTGCTCTGTTTCTAGGAAACTTGGTGTGCATCAGGCCCAGTCTGAAGGCTTAGGAGAGGAGAAACATCTCTTACTGCTGCCGGTAATCGACCGTGATGCGTTGGTTAAGCATCTTACAGGGTAGTCACTGCACTGACTGGACTGTACCAGCAAAGTCTCATGTTAGATAAACTGTAAATTGTTTTGACGATGGTGTGTAATATTGTGTGGTGATGGGTTTTGGGGCTTTGGAGTTGTCCAGTGATGGAGGCTAGCTCTGTCTAAGGGGCCCAACAGAATATTTTCTCCCTCTCCACCTGAGGACAGAAGCAGAACCAGCTTCCGAAAAGTTTTGATTTTAATTTTTTAATATTTTATTAATTTTAATATTTTACTTTTCGGACAATGGATAAAGTCCATAAACGCGTAATGTCTTCTGTTCAATGATTATTTCTGCACATCACCTTTACTTGGATGCAGCACGCCTACATCTAACGCGGCCCGTCCTCGGGATCGTATGTTAACTTCGAAACCGAAAATTTTCTCTGAGTGGTTTGTGCTTTGTAAAGAACGGCTGAAAGCAGAGAGCCGTTCGGTGTATTTTGCATGAAACTTACGTCCCTGTAGGAGCTCCTGATGAATCCGTAGGACTGCGCGAGGTAGACAGCGCGAACCAAAGTGTCGGTATCACTGATGTTCAGTGCAGTGGCCCGCACGTCCACCGAAGCCAGACAGTATTTACCGACTATACTGGGGCTCTCCTGTGTTGAGATGGACAGACACTGGTCAAAATCACCCAGCTGGTTCACGTTTCCGCGTAGTATTCCAGATGGCAGCTTGGCTGACGAATCGTACACTTGATAAAAAAGCATAATAGAATACACCGACACATTTTAAAAAAATTAACCAACCATTCAAGCAGACACATAAATCTAGGTGTATAATCAAATTTATGACTGAAAGTCAGAGAAAGTAACGTATGTACTTTATATAATATGTTTGAGTCACTGAAAGAGAGAGTGCGTGCTTGAGTGAGTGAGTGAGTGAGTGAGTGAGTGAGTGAGTGAGTGAGTGAATCTCATCCCGATTCTTAATTCTTGCCAGTGGGGACACACGTGTCTTTTTATGGCTAAGGCAGGACTGAATCGGACTCTGTTCGCTGTGAGATAGTCGATGGGGCTGAAGAAATATTAATTGCAGTTGAAACAGATCGTCTGTCCTGTGATGTGCAGGCTGAGGCTGAAAAAATAATTGAATATATAATACAATATAGCACAACCAGATGGCCGTATTCCTATAGATGAAATTAACGGTTGGTGTACGAAAAAAGAAAGGATATATGAAATATGCAATGGAGAATGGGGTGAATATTATCGCATTCCGTCCTGTGACAGGCTTGTGGTTTCTTAAGTATCTACAGAAGAATGTATATAACTGCATGGAAATCTTAGTAGATACTGAGACTGAAAAGCAATAACCTGCGTTTGTTAGAAGGCTAAGATTCATAACCTTGTTTAAACAACACGCCATTAAAGATTATTATTTTATGGACAACAAGCAAAGAATTTTTAATATGCAGAATGGATCCATTTAGTTTAGGGTAGGGTTCAGTGAGGGGGCATTTGTGAATACCGTACTAAAACTGCTGTTCGACCAGAGTGTGGGAAATGTAGTTGTGCAAATGTTGGGTTCCGAAGGACGCCTCTGTATCAGAAACGTAGGACTAGAAAACAGGATGCTAATCACAATGCAACGACAATAAAACACTCAGGCACATTTCTGTGCAATTCGTAAAGTGTCATCCGTACGAAAACACAAACGCGTGCCTTCGTAGAGAACGTAATATCTATTGCGTGTGGGTATGCAAATAGCGGACAGTTCCTATCTACGGTAAAAAGGCCGTGAGAACAGATTGTGTGGAATTGTGCTTCAGGTCGGAAATGGCACCGTTCCCAGCGCTTCATTTATACAAATGTTCATTAATATAAATTTCCTAGGCGCACGTCCTTCGCCCACACAACCGAGCACAGTGGCCAAAGCCGTCAAGGTTATGACTTGTGCTCGGAAGGTTTTCGGTTCGAATCGTGACCGTAACAACAAGTACACTAACTGAAGTGTGTTCTGGTTTGTTCTGTCTGCCTTGACTAATTATAGCACAGTAACTTAAGTACAGCCAGATCCCAGTGGTCATGTTGTCCAAGACGTGGATCTGCAGTCGTTCGCTTGTTGGGATTGCGGGTTCGAATACCGCCGCGGGCATGGATGTCTGTCTGTTGTGAGTGTTGCATATCTTGAGGTAGAGGTCTCTGAGACAGGCTGATCAGTCGTCTAGAGGAGTACTATCGAGTGTGGTGTGTCTGAGTGTGATCGTGAACCCTCGAAAATGAGGAGGCCCTGGCACACTGGGGGCTGTTGCGCCATACGAAAAAACTGAATAAAGTCACTATCAATTCTTTTGCTCTGTCCGTCCTCATTAACTACACGGTAAATGTAACATTTGATATTTTAAATGTGCATTGGTTCAAAAGTTTTTGTAACATCTCAATGTAATTATTACTCCCAACTTACTTCCCTGAGGATGGCCACATTTGTGGCCGAAACATGTAGGAGGTATTACTAAGTTCATATAACTTATTTTCGTAAAATCGTGTGCATTTGTTGCATTTAGTCACCTTATCTAACCGTTCAACCCACAGTTATGGATCATTTGAAATTAAAATAAGGGAAATAACTGCCCGAGACTGTAAATGAGCATGTAGAATGTTCCGAAATATTTTGGTTTATATCCCTAATATCAAGTTTCATCCAAACATTGCCTTCAAAATTCGGTATGAAAATTCTGCCTGATAGTACTAACTTTTTATATGTTTTTCAAAGCGCTTTCAGCAAACGGCGCCTAACACCGCCATATACATTCATGATTAATTTTGAAATAGAGCCAGACATCGTAGTGGCGTGGCAAGCGCAGCCCGTCCCAGTCTTTCTTAATTTTCTTATAATGACAATGCCAAAAATAACACAATGCTGGGAGACACATTGTTTTGTTGTGAGCCAGTGCAGAGATTGTGCTCACAGGGAAGTTGACACATACATAAATGTAATCTTAAAATTCTTCCTCGTGCCTTCTTTCAACTTGCTTATAGTTCAACAGGCTGAACCATTATGCACTAGATCGGTCGGTTATGTAGGTCAAGGCAAGCGAGGCTAGAGTTTCTCACAGCGGCCTTGCAAATGATGCAAGTTTCCTGGGATATGAGGCAGTGAATCTGGCGAGGTAGCTCATAGCGCTTCGAAAGCACTGCGATATATTAATACGTTGGAGAACTACGCGCCCAACTTCACGGCGTCATATCCCAGAAGATGTGCATCTTGAAATTTAGGTGAAATTAAAAAAAAATTAAAATTTGATTCTGGTATGCAGACTTCAAACCTGGAAGCAAAGTTTGCGTCACTTTACAGCCTAAATCGAAATTTTAAAGCGTGTTTTAGATTTGTTAGACATACTTATCAAATTCACTAACACTTTTACTGAATATTGGCAGAATTTGAGCCCTGTATTTGGTTACTATGCGAGAGCGTGAAAAAATTTATTCTGTGTGTGATTAAACGTTTATCCTCCTTTACAATGTTAGCTCTTTAAACGGCGTAGTAAGTGGTTTTTGCGTGTGTGTGTGTGTGTGTGTGTGTGTGTGCGTGTGTGTGTGTGTGTGTGTGTATGCTGCGTCATTAAAACATCTTGACTTTCATTTGTTAAATCAGCGTCCCGGATTTAATCAAGATGCGGGTATTTATGGCACGCTATGAAGAACTCTGGATATTCTGTTTGTAGCAAATTATAAAAGCGTTAGGTAACAGCAATGGAAGTCAGCATTACTGATTCGTAGATCATATTCTCTTCAAGCAAAGTGGAGCGAACAGACCAAATTTTTAGCATATGCATACATTATCAAACTGTACACACCACGTATACTGCAGTCTGAAAATCGCCGCAATATAACAAGTTTCTTAAGGTAAAAACTCTTAAAGCAATCCATATACAGGCCCTGAGGTGTCAAGGAGCTTGAGGCTTCGAGAAGTGGTTATGTTGTCAGCCCTACGCAGCGGCCGCCTTTACTCCCCATAGTGCGGCCGGAAGGTTTATGTCCATGAAAAATTCCGGTGACATAATCGGGAATCGAACCCGAGACCTTCCGGTTTGCAGCGCAGTGCCTCAACCAGCTGTGCCACCGCGTGCACCCCAAAATTTTCCTTAGTATGATAAAATAGAAATACAAATACCAAGTGTTGTATTTGACATATATTCCGGTACCATATCAACTGCATGTGATTATTACACCTGAATCCTGTAAACTTCAGTAGTATCACATATTTACACGTTCATGAATTTTTTGTTACCTGTGATTTCTGAGATGAGGCTGAAGAAATATTTGATCATAGAGCATGTAATATAGTAGCACAAAGTGAGCGCGGGATAAATACGGCAGCGCGTCATGTGAACGACACGTGACTAATTTCGAAAATATTAATCTGTCATATTGATTGGAGACTTCAGAACTATTATAAAAAGGAAGACCTTACATATTAACATGAAGTTGGAGCAGCTATCCGACACTCACTCTTCAGAGCCCAGAGTTTGTGTCGCTGGAGCTGATGTACGAACGTGCGACTGTGCGTCCTGCAGGCATGGTTTGTTATCTGCTTGGACGTCGGAGCCAATACAGGGACGAAGAAGAAGACGCTCTGGAATGGCTTGTCTTTCATCATGTCGCTCCCTGCAGCGTTGCAGAACTTCTGCCGGGCGGTTCCAGGGTCATCCTTAGCAGTACAGCGGTCTGGTTGTTCAAAAGTAAATGTCACAATTAAGAACAATAATTTATTTTCTTATGGTAAAAGTAACAACCGATCCCAGTGGCCGTACGGTCTAAGACGTGGTTTGCGGCCACTTGCTTGCTGGGATTGCGGGTTCGAATTCCCCGGGCGGACCGAAGTCTCTCTCTTGTGAGTGTTGTGTGTTTTCAGGTACAGGTCTCTGCATCGGGCTGATCGTCCGTCCAGAGGAGTCCTATCGAATGTGGTGTGTCTGAGTGTGATCGTGAACCCTCGATAATGAGGAGGCCCTGGCCCAATAGGGACTGTTGAGCTACTGGAAAAAAGGTAACGAGGCAAATTTGCCCTTTCCAGGTCATAAAGACATACAGGAGGAGTAGACACATAGCCCCAACAATTCTTAGCCTCAGCTGTAGATAGATTTGAGCGGTCAGCTTCACGCCTCGGCCCCTTTACTCCGGGAAGGAAGTGTGGTACTCACTGCATAGGAGCCTGTTTGTGCGCAGAGCAACTCTGGAAGGTTTTAGTGGAGAGAATATCTCTTGCTCCTACCTGGTATCGAACCCTGTCCCGTTCAGCCCGAAACTAGTCACAGTTGTTTAGTTAACAACGAGAAAACAATTAACGGAAAACAGTTCGACTTCTGTTACGGTAATTCCACTCACCGCTGATGACAGCAGGAAGCGGCAGTTCGGCAGACCGTTGCGTAATTTGATGACTGACGTTGTCATGACTCCCGTCACGTACAGTGACTGCTTCACAGTCTGCACCTGTCCCCGACACCGCGCTCCGTAAGGTACGTATGTCTTCATCAGTCACATGCCTGCCGAGTGGATCCTGGTTAGGCCTTCGGAATGTCGTTCTTTGAGGAGAATCTTCTACACTTTCTTCTGCACGAACCACAACTAATATGGTGTAACAGACAAAGATTCTGTACGAATGAATGTGTCCCAGATTTCTCATCACGTTCGGTACAACTGTCATTCTTCTAGCGTCCGTACAGCTTTGTCTCGATGAAATCTAAAGAAACTTAATGTGATACAAAACCACGAAGTTACAAATAATAAACGAATTTACTAGTTGTATAAACCCACCCTAACGTGTGGCTGTTATTGACTGAAATAGGTACGTATGTCGCACATTTCACTTGATGGTCTTAAAATAAACATAGCAACGGCACAGCGCAGGCTCCACTGCAGTTAGGATATTTATACATCTTACGAGTTGGTGACTTCCACAGGTTTATAGCCATAACCTGGGCCACTGTATTTACTGACTATTAAGAGGCTGCTACCTTGCCTACAGACTATCTGGGGAAAACCTTTCATTTATTAACTTGCGTTAAGTAAAAAATTTAACGCAGAAGAAGTATAGGTTTTTGGAGCGTGATACTGAATATTTCTGTAAATTTAAAGAAACAGCCGTTTCTGTTTTCACGATAGGACAGGGATGTCAATTTTTGTGCACCAAAGCACACAGATTCATGTTACAGAAGGCAGTAATATCCTTATTCATTGCCCTGAAAAAGCCAAATCTCACTTATCCTCAAACAATGTGAGAGAAATATAAATAGACACCGCATTAGGCCGTTATTGTTGGTGTGTATCCGAACTAAACATTTACAAGAACACCACTATTATTGTTTGTTACACTAACTAACTAACTAACTAACTAACTAACTAACTAACTAACTAACTCCATGGAGCAGAGGCCTTCTTGAGAATTAACAGTTTCTCAGCTAGTCAAGAAATTCCCCGCATTTTATGGAACCCGGAGGTTCATTACTGCATTCACAACAGCCTACCACCTGTACGTATCCTGAGCCAGCTCAGTCCAGTCCATATCCCCATCCCACTTCTTGAAGATCCATTTTAATATTATCTTCCCATCTACGCGTTGGTCTCCCAAGTGGTCGCCTTGCCCCAGGTCTCCCCACAAAAATCCTGTATGCATCTCTCTTTTCCCCATACGTGCTACATGCCCCGCCGGTCTCATTCTTCTCGATTTGATTATCCGAATAATATCTGGTGATGAGTACAGGTCATTAATACTGTAACTATTTGTAGCAAGCTACACGGCGTCATATCCCAGAAAACAGCCAGCCTCATAGTCACAGCTGTAAGAACCTCAAACGTGAGCCATTATTGTAGCCTAATGACGCAGGGATCTCTCTGAGAATTTACATCAAAATCTTAAGATTTGTCATGTAAGGACAAATGTAAAGAACTGACATTGGAGCCCGCTCTGAACCTTGTGCTTAGGGACGTACAACTTCACAAATGCTTTGTCCTTGTTCTCAGTTGGATGTTGCTGACTATCTGCATGCCAAAGTCGCTTTATATCAAGAAGAGAGGTCCAGGCATCCACTGGAAATGTGACTGCGTGAATCCAAGTTTCTGGATGGAAGGGTGTTCATCCCCATAGCTAATGTAACCCGCAATGTCTGGCTGTCTCATCCGTAGCAGAGTAACTGTTTCGTTTAGCAGTCCTTCCGTCTTCTACCTACTCACAGTAGGTGTCGAGGCTATTTATTTTCGCTTTATCACACTCAGACACACACCACAGTCGGTAGGACTCCTCTGGACGAGGGATTGGAGCTGTCGCAGAGACCTCTACCTGACAACACAAACACTGTACAAGAGACAAACATACATGCCCCCGGTGGGATTCGAACCCGCAATCCCAGCAAGCGCTCGGCCGTAGACCTATGCCTTAGACTGCGCGGCCACTGGGATCGGCGCCTAGTAACTGTACTCAGTGAAATATCCGGCCCATTTATTGTTCTTAATTGAGTGATTTTAAAAAAGTATGTAAATAATCCTTTATTTGTAAACGGTGTCAGGGTTGAATACAATTAAGTAAATTTAATTGTATTCAAGAAAAGGTGATAATAGTAATGTCAGATTGGGGGCAGTCACACTTTGCTTACTGTGACTATATAAGCTTTAGTCTTCACACGTTCGGTCAGGACGCAATGAGACCTCCGCGAAATCTGAAGACAGTGGATCTGAGATGGAGCAGTGCTTTGATTGTTTGTTACTTGTGCTGGTCACTGGAGAGGCTTCGGTTAGTGGACGCCGCGACAACCGAGTGCAGTGCGTGTAACAACACTTACACTAGTTTCTGTGTTCAGGATAAACAGTTTACCCTGCCAAAGGAAGCGGAGATACGGGGCCATAATGTCTCAGAATATGGCAGGAATTTTGAAAGTAAGGACCAGTACTAGGTATAAAAACAGATAATAGAAAAAGCTGTCATTCTGCATGTGACTCCCCCAGAGTTTGGTAGAAGTGTATCGACGTTTCAGACGATCCTGATTCCTCCATCATCAGGGTAGATGAGATTAACCTTTTAAAGCCTAGCGGTAACTTTACGTACCACCAGGTTTAACATTAAAAAATTCTACGTGGTGCCCACATTGCGTTTATGTGTTTTGTACGGATCTCAGAACAAACAGCAACTTTTGCCTTATAAAACATTAAGAGACTGGTTTTTATAACCGAAGTGGATAGTGTTTACAGCACGGTACGCACTGAGTCTTTATATAAAGCACATGTGCTTCGTCTTTAAAGGGTTAATCTCTGTTGATAAGGGAGACAGGCTCGGAAACGTTGGTATATTTCTACCAGACAACACGGCGTTATATCCTACAAGAAAATAATAGTGATATCTATTGTCTTGTGGAAGCTAACTATGATGAGGTTTGTTTTAGGCTGACACGGCGAATCATATATACAGAGTGTTCCAACAGAATGTGACGATTTTGAGATAGCTGTTTTGATGAATTTGGTTTAGTAAAAGAGACACAAAAAATTACATAGCATCAACAGTAAAAATGTCATTTAATATATGACTCTTGCTTCTTAAAAATTACATCTCCTAATTGGACTCCCTGGCGTGCATTATATTCCTGTAATCGTGATCGGAAATTAACCATAATTGCACAAAGGCACACACACAACTTTCCCCCGACGTTGCGGTACGTCAGTTACAGTTGGGTTCTGAATATCAGCACATTCAGGGACGAAAGGGCGCCTCAGGATAGAACTTACAGCCACTGATATACGTCTACTGCGAAGTTGCGGTTAGTTTCCGATCACAATTACAGGAGTGTACTGCACGCCATAAAGACCACTTACGAGATGTAATTAAAAAAAAAAGCATTTATTAAATGACACTTTACTACTCACACCCCCCCCCCCCCGCCTTTCCAATATTTTTTTTCCTTAAATTCAGCCCGATTTGTCAAAACAGCGATCTCTTGCCTGAACCTGTATATATGCACATAATATTTTCAGTGGTGAGACGCCATGTAATTTGTTATATGGTACCAACTTTTCGGATGAAATTTCTGCTTTCATTCACAGATTATTAGCTGGAGAGAACAGGTTGATTTGAAATTTTGTACCCAATTACCATAACACTGGACACCACGTACCAGAACAGTGTGATAAAGAATGCGACAGGATGTATTCACATAAATAACTAACTTGAATTTTTTTAATGTTTCTAAGGATTTAGCTTATTTTAAAGGAACTCCGAAGTAAGAATAATGCAATTGATCATGAATTCGGAGGAAAAACAATTTTCATATGGTGTTCTTGTCACGCTGAATTTTGTTACGTAATTACCAATGGTTCAGGAAAAAAAATGTGTCCATTTATAGAGCCACTGGAGTGTGGAGGTAACGACCTACCAGAAAGTACGGTGTTATATCCCAGAATATAGCGATACAGTGTTCCCTCTATGCTGCGCGAGTGCGCGGCCGCATAGTAACTAAAATGCTCCCGCACACACTGAATTGTTGCCGTGCGGCTGAAATTTCTACGAAAAAACCCCCGGCATATGGATGGATGTTGGATCAATCACTATATTAGCTTAGGGTTAAGTTACACCAGTTTTCCTCGGAATGGTTTTACAGTCAAAAACAGTGGACTGGTGAAGTTTCACTAGTGCTTTTATACAATTTTTATAACATTGTCTATATTATTTGATTAAGGATCTGAGTTTTTAACATTTATACATGTACCTGATGATGGCTTGGCCGAGCCGAAACATGTAGTATATTGGCACAACCTTAGAATAAATGACGTAGTGTGCAATATATATATATATATATACTGTGCTGTGTCTGTGTTTGTTATTATTATATTTAGAATAACACACCGGGATGACCCAAATTAAGATTGAAAATTTTCAGTTTTCATTGTAAATATTCTCATTAAGCATATTACGAAAAACTTTTAAAGTGCTGCTGAGTCGTCAGGGTGTGTAAAAACTTGCTGCTCAGAGCGGTAACAGGTCCGCTTAGCTGTAAAAAAAAATTAGAGGGAACATTGCAGCGATATTAATTAATTTTCCTGTTACAGAAGCACTCATAAGGCTAAACAATGGGACATGCGCTTTATACCAGGCTCTAGACAGGAAGCATTCAGTTGCAGACACTGACAGGACGGAAAAGAATACTGCAACATTGGACGTCATGAGGAACTTGGTGTCTCAGATGAAAGTCCACGTGCCTGCCTCCCAGATTGTCTTGAATGAACTCTGTCGAAATCACAGCAAGATATTCCTGGACAGAGTTCGGCACTTTGATATGTGGGCTTTGAAAAGTAAGCATTTTATTTGTTGCGTGTACTGATTAATCACGTGACTAAGCAGGCAACACACCCAAACAAGGAAACCTTGGCTCCAATTGCTACAAATCTATTTTAATACCTCCTTCCCATGTACTCCTAATAACCTTGATGTGTCTTTTTCTATGAGAATTTCGAAATCAATTTTTAAGCGCGTTCGCAAAATTGCGAAAGCGACTAATAGCTTCTTTATGTCTGTCAGTGCCTCCGCATGGAACAACTCGTCACCCACTGGACGGATTTTCATTAAATTTGATATTTGTTCATTTTTCGAAAATCTGTCTAGAAAGCTGTGTGGGCCCCCAGGGCCTGCCTGGACGGGTGCGGAAAACCTTGCTGTCACCGGACTTCGATACCCGGAGTTAAATCTGTGTAGCAAAATAATCCGTGTTTTGTTTTGAGACTTATACAAAACCCATAAACACTGCGTGTTTGTGTGTGATTGTGCGCGTGTGTGTGCGTGCATGCAGAATACAGAGTTTTAAACGTTAAAAGCGTACGGTAAATATAGCCAGCGTATGTTTTACAAGATTAAGATTTTGTCTCCTTCTTGAACTTCGTTATTACCCTTTTAAAGACGAAGCGTATCTGTTTTATATAAGGACTCAGAGCGCACCGCGCTGTAAACACTCTCCACTTCGGTTCTAAAACCCAGTCTCTTAATATTTTATAAGGCAAAAGTTGCTGTTTGTTCTGAGATCCGTACAAAACACAGAAACGCAATGTGGGCACCACGTAGAATTTTTTAATGTGAAACCTGGCCTTATGTAAAGTTACCGCTAGGCTTTAAAAGGTTAATCATTCTTATAACACATTATTATCGCGTACTTCAGTTGTTACTAATCAGTTAGTTATATATTGCTCTACCAAGTCGTATACGTGTATGTATATATATGTATATATACGAATACATATATTTGATTCATACGTACTCGTGTACGAGTTGGTAGAACAATATATATTTGATTCACACGTACACGGTATGGCAAATAATCAATTAGTTATTTCTCACTCGCTGGCGGTTGAATATCTGTTATCAGTAACACTATGCTAGTTACAAATTTTAATATCGTCACAACGTACGTCTTCATTATACCGAAAGCAATTCTCATTTTTTGCTTTCACTTTGCAGTGTTTGATTCATCAGCCAAGATTCCTTCCGGTTTGCTTAATGGGAATATAAATCAGTACGGAGATTTTGACCAGTGTTTGGAATTGGAAACAGAACTGGACCCGCCAATGTACCCTCACTTAGAAAGTTATCATATAGCCGGAAAATACTGTCTGGCTGCTTTGGACCTGGAGATGCGGCAGTCAGCTGGACACAAGGGTGTTCTTGAAGAAGTGGATGACCTCATACACGCTCATCGCCCCGTTATCAGCACAGTGAATGACGTAAGTTTCGTGGACTGATCAAAAACAAAGCGTAAATTGTTATGTGTCGCCCCAACCTGACTCTTCGCGAGCCAGAATCGTCCGTCTGATGGCGCGCTTGCAGAGTACGCCTGCGTACCAATCTAATTCTCTGTCGAATTGTGGCTGATAAATTCAGGTGTGGGCGTTGACGATCCTCGTCCCTGTCTACGAAGGCAATTTCGTGTTGCGATTAACGTGATTTTGTGCTGGAGAATATTTTGACCCAACAGGCGACAAGCAACAGTAGACTAGACAAAACTGCGTAACAGCGGGGTTATTGTTTGCACGTGCCAAATGTTTTAAAGGAATAAAGTCAAGGATGATACGGTGGGAGGGGCATTTGGTACACGTGGGAGAGAATGAAAATTGATACAGTGTTTTGATGGGGAAAATTTGAGGCGAAAGGACCACTTAAAAGTCTAGGCGTAGGTGGGAGGATAATATTGAACAGGATGTTAAGAAATAGGATGGAAGATTTTACAATGGATTTATTTGACTCAGAATAAGGAAAAATGGCATGATTTTTTTTTTTGGAAAATAGTAATGAATCGACGGGGTTCCGTAAAATGTGAGGAATTTCTTGACTAGCTGAGAAACTACGAGTATATACACGTGAAAGAAAGATTAGCTGTGGATCTTACTGCTTCGGAACCCTGGACAACCAGACCCCTAAAAATTTCGCCTTTAGTATACTGACAAATGTAATTTTGGCTGTCACGTTCACCGCACATTATTTTCGACGGGAAATAGACTTTAAGATCCAACTGTTTTTAACATCAACATTAGTCTGAGGTGAGCGGTCAGCATCGCACTCCGGCCGCTTTACCCACGGGAACGTGACCTAGTAAACAATAGATATAAGACGATATTAGGCGATGGGCAAAGCCCAAAAGAGAATATTACGTCAATGAGTCAAAGCCTTATAAATTTGAGTAGATACAAGGATGGGTCGGCCACACAGCTGGTGTGAATGTAATATTCATTGTGAAAATGGGAGGGTCGTTAACGATTTAAATATTCATGTAAGAATAAAGAACGCCAACATAAAATCAGTTCAGCACAGTACAAACATAATGACATTCTTGTGTGTAGCACAACGCGTCTGGTATAGGTTATTCTGATTCTGTAGTCATTACAGCTGGAAGACTGGATTACCCCTTGAAATATACATCGTGAGCACAGTTAATCTTTACCACGACTCTACTGCGTTATGAAGCAAACAAGTTAGGCGCAATGTAAGAACTTCCAGATACTAAAGTGTAGGCCCCAAAAGCTTGAATTAATGTAATTGAATTTCTGAGATTTGGATGTTGTATCTTGTTTGATATCGTCGCTTCCAACATTGTTATACGTATTTTTATTGGCCCCGCACTTCCGCGCTCTTTGTTCTTAATCTTTTATGGAACATCGACTTTCATTAACTTATTTACAAGTACCCACCAACCGTCTCTATCCTGAGGAACTTAAATCAAATCCACAAACTCTCAACCTATTTAACTAAGATCGATTTTAATAATATCATCCCTTCTAGTCCTAGGTCTTCCAAGCTGTATCGGCCCTCCTAATTTTACGACGAAAATCTTTATGTACATATCATCTCTTCTGTGTGTGATTGTTTACCGGTAGTTGATACAGCGTCGTTAAATAATCAGCCGAACAACGTCAGGCCTGTACCCATTTACAAATATAACTCTGGATGAACCTACTGATTTTATTATTACCACCAGCTCCAACGACCTCGACCTTTCAGAGGAAGGAATCAGGTATGTAGGTGTGTGCCAGATGGCGCTGAGAACTGCAGTGGTGCTGCCGTGCGCGGTCACTTGGCTGTGATACATGAAGTTGAAACACAGTCAAAGCCACGTGCATTCGGCGAGATATCAAGTTCTCACAATGTTGACTATGGAAAATACGGTCTTATAAGAAATGTCACCATGCACTGTGGTAGAAATGTGTTGGCATTTCGAGGAAAGTTGCTACTTCCGTCTTCAGGATCTCTAAATAAGAAAACGAAACCTTTGTTGGAAATATCGGGGTTCGAACGGGGAAAAGAGTAATCTTTTCTCCAAAACTTCCAGACCGGTTCTGGTGCTGACAGAATCTTCTATTGTGGGTGCCGAAGATTTTTTCCTGTGGGGGGTTAGAGCAGCCGGAGCGTCAAAACGACCACTGCATCTTTATCTAGTGTCGATATCATCTGTGTGCGGGCCTGTGCATCTATTCCCCATACTTCCCCTTACTTTTCTTTACAGCATGCACAGGGGTAGCTTTTCTTTCGCCTACACTGTGTCACATATTTAGGCGACAGTATTCTGTACATTATTATACTTGCAGTCTTTGGAGAAAGCATGTGGAAGAACGCTGTCGCAGGGTAATTTTATATGCAACTGTAAAAATCTGTCTGCACGGAGAGACAAAGGAAATTCATAAAATATTTCAAAGTAGGATAGGGAGACTTTTGGCCGCGATTTGAACCCGGAACCTCAAAAATATGATGCAAGTGTATGAATCAGTTTATTTCGATGTTAATGAAACTACTGTTGCGACATTCTTGTTTTTATATTCTAGGGGCGCTTGAATGGCAGTGTACTCTGCTGTCAGACTGTTGTAACCTGATTTTCTTCTGCAGCCTGGACACAGAATCGCGCGGTTTTCGACAATAAACTGGGGCTTTTGTATTCCCGCTTCTTGCTGTGCTGACGACCTGACGATCTCCTTGACCGAGTCCCTTCAAACTGATCTCAAAGACACGGCTGTCACCTTCAGGGTCAAGGTCGATCCAGACCTGTGCTACATCAAGGAGGACATGCAAGGGGCTTCAACTGGAACAAAATTTACAGTGTGAGCGCTGATCCTTGTCTCGCTTGTCTGTGATTTGTGTTCTGGAATGTGTACCGTACGTGCTGGTATCTGAGGAACCGAGGAGTTACACTGGATTTAACTATTTAAAGACGAAGCGTATCTGTTTTATATAAGGACTCAGTGCGTACCGCGCTGTAAACACTCTCCACTTCGGTTATAAAAACCAGTCTCTTAATGTTTTATAAGGCAAAAGTTGCTGTTTGTTCTGAGATCCGTACAAAACACATAAACGTAATGTGGGCACCACGTAGAATTTTTTAATGTTAAACCTGGTGGTACGTAAAGTTACCGCTAAGCTTTAAAAGGTTAATAAAAGAAGTAATGATATATTTATATTTCACGGATTTAAATTAAACCATGAGCTGTCACACTTTACTGGATGTAGTAAATAGGCTACGGATTGAAAGGCCAACGCATCATGGTTCGATTTTTAGCAAAGGATAGTGATCCCTATTTTGTCCAAAAGATCCAGAGGAATTCTCGGGCCCACCTAGTCTCCTCTGCAATGAGAAATAACCCGTCTCTCCGAGAATAAGGCTACAAAGGTGTAGAACAGCTCCTAGTGTACCTGGGTTTAGAAAGAGTGGCTCTCTAAGCCAATTTATCCACAACGTCATAGCTGGCATAGGAACCGATTTACCTTACAGATATATGTGTATTAAAACAGCCTCAATTTGCTACATTATTTTTAAGAAAACAAATAATATGTTGGAAATTTTTATGTTACTGAATTTGTCATACCTTCAGGCGTCTCCTTTGTTATTCAAGTGTAATAACGTCGTAAGGCGTCAGGAAATTTTAAGGCACTTTTGAAGTCTCTTATTTTAAAGTTCTCTGTTTTTTAATACATTTAAAGATTGTAACCATGTTTAATGCATTCTATAACTTTCACAGCTCCTTAAGAAGTGATATAGATACTTCTATTGCTGGTTCTCTCAGCGATGATTAAATGTACTAAAGTTTAAGGAACTGTACAATATTGCAAGAAGTTGACGACGGACTAAATTTTATATAGGATAAGCAGTGAAAATGCGAGTAGAACCAAAAATCTTCTTACAACTGTCACAGCACCAGAACATGAGTTTAAATTTTTATTTTACAGAGTTTTGTTTCTGTCACTCCTTGGTCTCGCAGCACTTGGCACTTGGATCGACACCGGCCAGGAGAAGGAAGGTAAATTATTTGAGTGTCATAAGAGAGAAACACGAAATGACTTTACTGAAGCCTGCGTAACTGACAGTGAACTTATTGTTGGCAAAGCAAAGGACTGCTGTACTACAGTGCAGTAAGCCTTGGACTGCCTATGAAAAGTATGGCTCCGATACTTTTTAAACTTCGGCGCTAGACGCAGGTGAGTGCCTAGCGTCGCATCTCCGTCCTTTTACTCCGGAGATGGATTTATCGGTATCTGCTGATTAAATTTACGAAAAACGAACACGAAGATAAATAAAATTAATGAAATTTTAAAAAATTAAATTGGAAAGGGGGGGGGGGGTAGTTTGGATGGGACCCAGATTCGGTTTGGACGCTGTACGCCTACTGTTATAAATTATTTTATTTGTACTAAAATCAGATTTAACCTGTCTTGCACAAATTAACCCTTTAAAGACGAAGCGTATGTGTTTTATGTGTTTTATATAAGGACTCAGTGCGTACCGCGCTGTGAACATTCTCCACTTCGGTTGTAAAAACCAGTCTCTTAATGTTTTATAAGGCAAAAGTTGCTGTTTGTTCTGAGATCCGTACAAAACACATAAACGCAATGTGGGCACCACGTAGAATTTTGTAATGTTAAACCTGGTGGTACGTAAAGTTACCGCTAGGCTTTAAAAGGTTAATCAAGTCGGAGCAAAAATAATAACGTTCTTGCGGTGTATCAATTTCTGTGTAAAATTTAATATATGACGCAGTTGTATAATAAAAATTTCTTTTTAATTTCAGGAAAAACCTTAAGGCTAATAAAGGCATTTTCACTGAAGAGAAATCTTCGAACACTACTGAACACAGAAAGTGCTCCAAGTGACATTACTTGTCTTCATGGAATAAGGGCATTAAACGCATTGGCTCTGATTATCTTCCACAAGTCTGTCGCCTTGCACTTCAATCCGTATGTGAACAGAACTCACATGGCTGAGGTAACAGAGCGTGTCAATTTTACTGATCTCGTACTGCTCAGTTAAAATTAGATTAAAGGATTTTTTATCAGACAACTGCCCTTTTACAATTCAGGCCTAAGCTCCACAACTTGTATGGGCTGTTGGTGGACTGGGCTACATTATTATGATAGACTAACGGACAGGAAGTAAAGACCAATAGTTGTCAGATAAAATAATGTCACTAACAGGTGTAAGAAGTTTTGTTCTTTTCCCCAAGATCCCAGGCCAGTTCTGGGTCCATTTAGGTTTCTCGTCAATGGCTGTCGGGAGGGGCCGGGGCGGGGGTGGGGGGTGGGGGGAACTTTTTCCCAGGAATAAAACGGCCGAGGCATGAAGCTGTCCACTAATCTGCATTTGGTGTCGGAGTAAAACCTGGATTACACTCCCACTATATTCATTAATCTCGTGCGGAGTTAAGACTTTTCTTTACCTTTCAGCGTAAATAATACTGTAATTTTGGGAGCAATTTGAACACAGTTAAGTCTACCGCTGCACTAAAAACAGTAGCTTTTTGTAGCATCCACCAGACTACATGAATTCATAACCCAGCAAGTGGGACGTAAATTTTTCCCGCGTTAATTAAACACCGCGACATGAAGGCGTATAATAAGAGTGGCATTATGGCTCCAAGTATTCTTAACCTTTTAAAGCCTAGCGGTAACTTTACGTAAGACCAGGTTTAACATTAAAAAATTCTACGTGGTGCCCACATTGCGTTTATGTGTTTTGTACGGATCTCAGAACAAACAGCAACTTTTCCCTTATAAAACATTAAGAGATCGGTTTTTATAACCGAAGTGGAGAGTGTTTACAGCGCGGTACGCACTGAGTCCTTATATAAAACAGATACGCTGCGTCTTTAAAGGGTTAATATTATAGAACATTAAGAAATTGGTTTTTATAACCGAAGTGGAGAGTGTTTACAGCGCGGTATGCATTGAGTCCTTATATAAAACAGATACGCTTCGTCTTTAAAGGTTTAAACTCTTTACTAGGAGGTGAGTGATCAGCTGCATGTTCCAGCAGTTTTACCTTCAGCGAAATAACCTAGTGGGTACGCGTTTAGGTGGGGTTCACAGCCGACCTGTTGCTTGTGATGCGAATCAAACCTCATTCCTTCGGTTGTCTAGACTTTAGCTTAGTCGCTGTACAAACTGTGACACCCCCGCTCGCCCTCAATACAGCAAACCACAATCTAAATGCTCATCAGTCTGGAAGCATCGAATACTTAAGGATAAACTGTACAGATAACGTAGAATAAAAGAAGTCTGTCTTAAAAATAACGTTAAAAGTGACGCAGAAGTGGCAAAAACTCAGCAAGCCCTTCAGACTTGAAGAAATGTAAGAAAATTTTCGTGGACCGGTGAAAAGACAAAATATTCGTTAAATTTATTCATATGTTTTCTTGTCAGTTGTTATTTGATTCTTTCTGTTCTGTTTACTTTTCGGTTTATTTCAGAATTTGGGCAAGAGCTGGAGTGTTATTGGAAGAACATCCATCATATACACCGACTCGTTTTTATTTATCAGCGGTTTTCTAACATCTCACGGACTCTTGAGGCAACTTGATACAAACAAGAAGATTAATATCGGGGAAATATATATGTCAAGATATATTAGGTAACAACAATAGAATTACGAATACATTCTTATAAAAGTATTCTAACTGCATCGTCAGTTTTTACGGACTTAAAAGTTTAATTATTTGTCGCAATTTTGTTGAACGTAATTACAGACTGAAATTAAATATTGCAGAGTAAGACTAAGAAATGGGTCCATAGAGGAAATTGCGTAATGAAGAGGACCAAAATTTTAATAAAATAAGGTATTTTTTTATGTGACGCCATGCAATTTGCTAGGTGGGATCAAATATTTCGAAGGAAATTGATGCTTCTCACTTCTGGGTAGAAAAGAAATTTTCCGTTTACTTCCCTCACTTCCTGTCTTCTGACTCTCTTTGTTTTGATATATAATGTGTTTATTTTGATAAGTAATACATTACTTCACCTGCTTTAAATATCGCTTCATTTTATTCCCCATTTAACTATACTTTATGAATCTACTTTCCCTTAGTATTGTTTTTTTATATAGCCTTTGCATTTACTTGCCACATTTAATTTTTATTTTATTACGCTATATTAATTTGCATTATTTTTAGTTTAGTTTACATATTTGTTTTTCCATATTTTTACCTTTTATCTCGTACTTTATTTCTGTTCCTATTTGCAATATATGCTATCGAAGCAAGTACACTACTGTATGGATTTATTTAGTTAATTTATTTTTTATATAGCGAACAGAATATTGGCAATTATACCAGTTTTGAAGTTTCCACAACAGTGTATTTGAGGACCACATTCATCTGGGATAAGACGTTGCGTCACTGTGCACGCCGTTCCCGACCTTTGAAAGTTCTTCGGCGTTAAACTGCCCAGTGACGCAGGCTAGTACCCAGACGCACGAGTCCCTCATTTCACAATAAGATGTCGTAATTCAACTTACTTTTTGCGTAACTTTTTGTAACTTACATGGAATGTCTAGTGCCTTGATTTTAGAGCCAGCGCCAGTGGGCTAATTTAAGTTTTGTGGCCTGTGTTGCAGATTCGTGCCTAACCTCGTGGCCGTGCTTCTCTTTTGCACTTACATTTTGACACACCTGGGTTCCGGACCGCAGTGGAATCTTGTCGTGAACCGCCATTCGGATATCTGTCAGAGGAACATGTGGAGAAACTTCCTCTTCATACATAATTATTTTGGTTTCGAAGACATGGTAGGCGGCCATTGTAAATGTGTATTTGTAAATAATAATATCTATATACAGAGTGACGCAGCAAAAAAGTAGCCCTGCCTGCGGATAAGTAGCCCGGCCCCGGTTTAGCAGCAGCAAACGTAGTCACGTGCAGGGCTGTGGCGTCGGAATCGGAAGGAATTTTTAGGTGGAGTCGGAGTCTGGAAAAAATATACCGACTCCGACTCCGACCTCAGTCTCAAATCTTAACTAGATACTCCAAACCCAGAGCCCTGATAGCTACAGTAACCATTAGACTTATACTTAAATATAGGTTATAAATCTAAACAGTAGCCTGATGATTCACGTGGTGGTGATGAAACGTCTTATAGGTTTGCCGTTATTAATATATATTGAGCCTTTATGAACGAGTCGGAGTCTGACTTTTAAAAATCGAGGATTCGGAGTCGGACTCGGAAGTTTTAAAAATCGAGGAATCGGAGTCGGAAATTTGTGTACCAACTCCACAGCTCTGGTCACGTGATAAGAGTAGTCCTACAGGCACATGGGATGCCAGGGGACTAACATTCTTTAACACAAACAAAATAAGTTTTCAAATTAATATAAAATGTGTTATTCTTTTGTTGCAAATAAAATTCTTATTGCCATTGACACTAAAACAGGATTTCTTTTCATGCGCCATGCTGTGTAAGTAACAGGGGTTTAATTTTTTTTTTGCCTTTAGGTAACAAGTAATTCTCATACCGATACATACGGCAAGCAGAAGCAGCTGTCCGAGTGACTAACAGTTATCAAGTAGCCTATATGCATTTATGCTTCAATCGGTATTGCAGGCGGTACCTTTGCCGCTGAGCATTATTTCTCAGGAGCACTACAGCTTATTAATGACTAAATGAGCTAAGCAGTTGTGTTTCAATCATGTTTCAGGTGCTGAGGTGTATATTCAAAAAATTTTTATTTTATATGTCCCTCAGCAACTGTACTCCATAAATGTGGATACACAGAAGGAATATCAGTGAAAATTATAGCTGTATATTGAAACTGTCCAATTTTCCATTTGAAATTTCAACCGGAATTTTAGTGGTCCTTATGTAACTTATTTAACCGAATAGACTTAGGCTAATTACAGGATATTTTCTGAATTTTTCAACATTTTCTTTGTCCAATTTGCTTTGATTTTTTCATATTTCAGACATGATTACTTTTACGAATCTAATCGCCACAAAAATAAAACACTGCACTGGGACGTAATATTCTTATGTGTTAAGGAACCCAAAGGTTCACTCATGCTATCACAAGAGCCCAACATTGACCCCTGTTCTGAGCCACTTGAAACCACTCCGCAGCCTCATGTTATACGTCTCTGTAATGTTGCATTACGTACTGATGTCTTCCGTTCTGGTTTTCTAATTACGTGTTTGTTCACAATTTTCATTATTCCCTTTCCTGTTACGTATTAAAGCCCCTCGATTTCATGACATAATATTATTTTGTAAAGTAACAGACGCGCTCAGTAATATTTTTGACTTCACCGGAATGAAAGAGGAGGGCACTTGAGAAAACTGCACAGTGATGAGGAACTTCATGATTTGTACGTCTGTGTGATCAAACGAGGGAGGTCAAGATGGGTGCTGAGTTGGAACATGTTGGGGAGAAAATAAATGCTTATACTTAAGGGTGTTTTAGTGGGGACTTGGAAGGAAAAAGCTCAACTTCAAGAGCTGGGATACGGTGGGAGAATATTATTCACCTTTTAAATCCTAGCGGCAACTTTACGTGCCATCAGGTTTAAAAAATTCTACATGATGCTGACCTTTCATTTATATGTTCTGTGTGGGTCTCAGAAAAAACAGCAACTTTTGCCTTATAAAATATTAAGAGACTGGTTTTTATAACCGAAGTGGAGAGTGTTTACAGCGCGGTACGCACTGAGTCCTTATATAAAACAGATTATCTTTCGTCTTTAAAGGGTTAATATTGGAGGACGTGGAGTGGCTTAGTTTTCCTTCGAATAGGGCAAGTGGCTGGCCTTTGTGAGCATTATAATGGGATTTTTGGTTACATAATACGAGGTAGAATTTTTGAGTAGCTAAAGAACTATTGGAAAACTTCTGCTCGTTTGATTTAGTTAGGAATTTTGATGTTTTCTGCTATGCAGTTTTATTTAGAAAATACATGCACATGTGGGAGTTTGGGGTGTTATTCGAAAGTACGGTGTTACAGTGTCTTACACACACACATCAGCTGGCGGTGGATATGCAGCTGCATCTTTTGGCCCCGGTCTTCGTTTACTTGCTGTGGAGCAGGCGCTGGCTTGGAGTGGGAGTCCTGACGCTTTTCAGCGTATATTCAACGTTTCTACGCTACACTGTGACCTACAGTAAACAGCTGAGCACCGTGTTGTACTTTGGCGCAACGTATGTTTGTTGTTTATTGAACAATACTTTATCAGATTTTGTTGTTTTTTGTTTCGAGTTGAAGAGTGACTTTGAATTCGTATGAAATGAAATATTTAAAACGAAATTATGAGTGGAATGTCTACACGATATGTGTGGTGGTATTTGGTGTTGCATGCTGTACATTTACGTGATTTATCTAATGATTAACGATTAATTTCACGAAAATAGAAATTTATTTCTCACTCTCAACAAAATGTACATTTATGGAACAGAGCCAAATGCCGAGCAGAACATTTGGATCTCTGAAACTGAAATGAGAAGGTTCAAAGTTATATGTTAACCTAAAGTTATTGGGGTGAGAAAATAATTTAGATGACGTCACTGGGGCATGTTATAGTTCGGATTCTTTTCCGGGGGGTGGGGGGGGGGTTAAAAAAGGTGGACGTGTTTTTTGATCACTCGACTGCATACGAAGGCCGATCCCAGTGGCTGCGCGGTCTAAGGCGTAGGTCTGCGGCCGAGCGCTTGCTGGGATCGTGGATTCGAATCCCACCCGGGGGTATGGATGTTTGTCTCTTGTACAGTGTTTGTGCTGTCAGGTAGAGGTCTCTGCGACGGGCCGATCCCTCGTCCAGAGGAGTCCTACCGACTGTGGTGTGTGTCTGAGTGTGATCAAGTGAAAATAAACAACCTCGACACCTGCTGTGAACAGGTAGGTAGAAGAGGGAAGGACTACGACGACAACTCCATACAGAGACGAGGTTAAAAATGAGCGGAACTTTACGTCTGCTCCCCATATGCGCCTTCCAGGCATGGACGGGGACAACTTTACCTTTATTTTGCCAGCCTCGGGCACGCAGCACGCATGAAAAATTAGGAAAACCTGCAGGGAAAGCTTATTTAGGAGAATTTGCCATACCTCGCCCAGTGTACGGTTATTTATTAACTTAATTCAATTAATACCGCAGTAGGCATATAGTGTAAAACGTGGTGATAAAGGTGTCCCTGCCCTCCTTTAACCCTTTAAAGACGAAGCTTGTGTGTTTTATATAAGGACTCAGTGCGTACCGCGCTGTAAACACTCTCCACTTCGGTTATAAAAACCAGTCTCTTAATGTTTTATAAGGCAAAAGTTGCTGTTTGTTCTGAGATCCGTACAAAACACATAAACGCAATGTGGGTACCACGTAGAATTTTTTAATTTTAAATCTGGTGGTACGTAAAGTTACCGCTAGACTTTAAAAGGTTAAAGGAGAAAGTGAGTGAGATAATAAACGAAAATACTAAAGTAAAGAAAGGACTAGCATAAAGAAAAACCAGAGGAGAGAAATGATTCCCGCTTCAGTATAAATCTGTGATGCCACTGATAGATTATTGTATGAACTGCTTTTGTGTTTGACAGGTTATCTCAGTTATATGCTACTGGCAGGTTGTCGTACACGTTGCCTACGCACCGAGCAACTGTGTACCTGACTGGAATTGCTTTGAGATTCCTGCTTTGCGAAACAAAGAATAAAGTTTCTCTGAAAAAGGTAGGCAGTGCAGTGCTAGTCTAGCATCATTAGATGGCAGTGACTGTCGCAAGGCACATTACATGAGATTTTTTTTTACAAGAGATCAGAATCTTTGTTTTCTTCAGGCGGTGTGTTTTCATTTGCAAGATTATGTTGCTAAAACATCTTTATAAGACTAGCATTCAGACTGCTTCTTTTGCCGCATGACGTCGTGTAGTCTGTTAGGCCTATATACGTATTTAGTATTTCATATGAACCATCTTCCACAAGGGTGGAAGCAGCAGGTTCCTCTGAAACGCCGGCATATTTCTACAAGGCTACACGCGTTATATACAAGAAGACTAAAGTTATGCCAGTCTCCACCACAATAAGATACTCAAATTTCGCAAAATAAATGCGGGGAGTTTACCTCATGAAGAATGTGGTTAATGATTGGATGGCAGTTTCAGGTGGCGATTGGTTGGGCTGCAGCTATTTTTGCGGCAGGGCTGGCAATGTGTGGGCCATATCACATGGCTGATCCTACTTACCAATACAACCGACAGGAGGCAGCACTGTACAACGCACTGTCGCCAGTTTTGTGGAGTTCTTTCCTCGCCTGGTGCATATGTGCAGATTACAATGGTTATGCAGGTAAACTTAACATTTCATGTTCTGCTTTACAGTTAGATGACAATTCTCTGCCTTTGTGACGAAATTATCAAGAGAAAGGCTTGAATAAGCACAAGCTGAAGGATTCCTCTGATTTTGAGTCCGTTTAACACAGCTGGTTACTTCATACGCAGTTTAAGAGGAAATATGTTATGGTACAGAGTGTCCTTCGCCCTTCTTCCTGGGCACGGTAAATTTACAGCTCAGAAAACTTGCATCGGAACATAACATGCCTGATGCCAGGATCAGGAGAAGATAAAAAGGACGCTGTCGTAAAGACGAAGCGTATCTGTTTTATATAAGGACTCAGTGCGTACCGCGCTGTAAACACTCTCCACTTCGGTTATAAAAACCAGTCTCTTAATGTTTTGTAAGGCAAAAGTTGTTGTTTGTTCTGAGATCCACACAAAACACATAAACGCAATGTGGGCACCACGTAGAATTTTTTAATGTTAAACCTGGTGGTATGTAAAGTTACCGCTAGGCTTTAAAAGGTTAATATCCGTGGACGAGTAGGTTACCATTAGCATCTGTGCCCCTTATTCGAAAGGACACTTTAATACCACAAAAGAATTTCATGAAATTTCGGATAAATTATCACCTAAATTTTAATTTAAATTTCTTACCACATATAACACCATCATAGTGGCTGGGTAAATTTGCGAAGGGGAAGTCTGGTTTAGGAAAGGGTCCAATGGTGAGCTGTTGTGTAAACTGCAATGAACACAAGATTTTCCATAACAGGAAGAAACTTCCTTATTCGTCGGAGAGATTTTTAGCTTCTTAACGATGAGTATCCTACACATATTTATTTCGTTCAGTCAGTCAGCCAGTCAGTCAATCAATCAATCAATCAATCAATCAATCAATCAATCAATCAATCAACCAATCAATCAGTCGGTCGGTCGGTCAGTCGGTCGGTCAGTTAGTCAGTCAGTCAGTCAGTCAGTCAGTCAGTTGAAGTCATTCGTCTATTTAGTGTTGAGATGCAGTTTGGTTTACTTAACGTGTTAAATTCCCAGTAGCATGTTGGCCTGAGATCACTTTGTAGTCATCAGACAACAGCGCCCATCAAATGACTTCTCACTTGCAGTGGAAAGACCTCCGAAGGTTTTTCAAAATTTTCCGATAAAGGTTATTGATTTCAACTGTCTTTTTCTCCAGGCGCTTTCGGACGCTTTTTGTGTTGGAGAGGATTCGCTGTGTTCGGCCGTATAGCGTACAGCGTGTATCTGACACAATTCCCCGTTTTCTTCTATAATATTGGCACTAGAAGATCGGCGGGTTCATACAGTCCACACCTACTGGTAAGTAAATAAAAATGAAAGAAAAATAACTCCCCTGGAACAGTGATTATGGGGTTTCTTATAATTTATACGTAATTAAAAATAGTATTATTAGGGCTACCAAATTGAGGAGGTTGAGCTGTAGTCTGATCCTGCGGCCCAGCACTACCAATTCGTGGCATGAGCGTGCAACTGCCGGATACGCGCGTGAAAGCTGCCGCTCTCAGGGACGTGATAAAAGAGACTCGTTTAACTGTGAATATGGCTTGTAATAGGAAATTATTTTGTAAGTTTGAAAGTACAAACAGAGTCAAGATATTATTCTATGAATTGTATAATAACTTTTTTTTTTTTCCAGTTTGAAGTGGGGGAAGTTGCTTCCATACTTCTGGCATCAACTATATTAACGCTTCTTGTTGATCTACCCTTCCAGGAAGTCAAGAAAATACTATGGAAGAAAGGTAAAAGCTTACAGTCCGCTGTTTTAAAGATGCTGTGGTGTTCAGTACAGCGAACGTATTATGAGTGCATTTAGCTTTAGAAATTACGTTGCCTTTGTTACAGAAAAAAAAAATTCCCCAATTAATTTCTCTTATAATATTTGCCCATGTTTTAAAAATAATTACGAAAGAAATCAGCGTTTCTGTCTACGTTTCCCGTTTTGTAAGCCTCGCAGTTTTTGATATTTACTTATACGTGACGAAATCTATTTCCTTACATCCATTGTCTCAAGTGAAATAATTCAGCAGGTAGTTGACTGCAAATAGTCGACCCTGAACATCGAGGCACCACAATTTTTCGAAACGCAGAGAACTTCATCCTCCTACATGCAGTAACATTACACAGGACTTGAATCGCCCACAAAAATTATTTTAGCAGGATACCATGGAAAAGAACTTACAGACAATCGGCACATGAAGGTGGCAAGGTTGTCAGCCCTACTCACCGGCTACCTTTACCCCTGGTACTCATTTCTGTTAGAGGCTGAGTCGACAGGAAGAATTAACCTTTCGGCAGCCATATTTAAATACCCACAGTCCGCCTGCGCGTACCACATATTTCTCCGCCAGCCATTTAAATTTTTCACACGGTTTACAAAAAACCTTTATATTATGTGAACCAAACAAGATTAAATAATGAGTTAAGTGGCATATTATGGGAAATAAGACACAGATATTTCTACATGTATTCGAGAAAGCAGCAAGTATTCTTATTTCGTAAATACACAAAATAAATTTACAGAGTACACAAAAATTTCAGTTTCTTTCACGTATATTTCGGTATGAGCCCCCAGTTTTGCTTAGGTGGCCTCACTTGTGGTTGTTACAGTTGTGCCTTGTTGTAGTATTCGTTAAAACATGTTCTTACAGTCCGACTACACACTCTCGGCACTTTACGCAAACGTTTCGTGTTACACCCCTGGCCGTGCTTACGCGACACCAGACGGCACAGGCCAGTGTTTGTTGCCGCCGACTCCGAGACCAGCGACATGCGCTTGAACATTTGGTGGTCTACCTAATGGCCTTGGCATTCTCCTTTCTGGTGCAGCGTGTGCCAACGTATTCCTCACGAGGGCAATTGAAAATCTCAGTGTGAAAGTTGCTTACCCCTCCTTGAGGGAAGATGAATGGAACTGTTGAAAATATCGAGGTCCAGCAGGCGGAAAAACAATTTTCTTTGTCCTTTTGCATGAGCTACTGGCGACAGAGTAGCTGTTTGCCATTCTTTCTGTCTTATTCACATAGCCGTTATTTATGTATGACGCTTCACAGTACTTTCCTCTGCGGCCCCATGTATAGGCGTGTACTACAATTCTCTGAGGGCAAGAGGGGCACGTCCATTGCAGGGTTGCTGGCTGTTGTGTCTATTGACCTGGCTCACTGTCACCATCATCCTCTTCACCAGAGGCACTGGACAAAATTGAGCTTCTAGAGTCGTGACAGGTTTGTGTCTTGCCGTCGAGTTGTGGTTTTAACACCCCTGGTCCCCGTTTACCCCACCACCCCTCCCAATATCTGTAATGCACTCACTTGACATCCTAGCTTCTTTGCTATCAGTGTCAAAATTTATTTCAGATATTTCTCCGGACGTCAGCGACCTTGGTTGGGTCCATTCATTATTTAGCCACCACTCACACCACTGCGAAATGCTTTCTGAGAAGAAATAATAAACTCTGTCAGTAATATTGATTGTGTAAACTCGGCAACAAGTCCGAGAAATGCAAGGCAGTGTCTCGAGCTCTGAATGGGGGCCGTTCAAAGGAAAAGGTTGCAGATAGAGGTCTGTTGATGTCTGTCGCCATATTATCCTTGTAACACTAGAGCCGTGTAGCTGTGTATTGACACTCCCCAGACTTAACCATTAGTCATACACAAACACACCCAATGAACACAGCAGGAAAAATACAGCAAGTTTCACCGCCTTGCCACAAACTCCGTTACTGGCCGTAGGTAAAAACAGCATAATATGCACAGGGATAACCGGGTTCTATCCTGGAGTAAATAGGCCGGAGCATCAAGCTGACCAAAGAAATGTCTACTGCGGTGTTAAAAATACGTGAAGTTATATTTTGCGCCTCTGTATGTTTCCATGGCGTGGAGAGCAACGTATTTAAATGGCTGGCGTTCTCGCTGTCCCTTATAAAGGACGGCGGAGCCTAGAGGAGGTTTAAATGCCGTCCCGTCTAGAGGACGGGGGTACCCTAAAGGTTAAGCTAATGAAAAATCCCAAGGACTACTCCACCGGGAATTGAACCCACGATCTTCCGGCTTTTCGTGCAGTGCCTCAACCAACTGCGCCGCTGCGTTTCGCAGGTTGTAATCGGCAATGGTATTAAGTTTAACGTCTTCAGTCCAGTGTAGTAATGGTTGGTACAGACGAGCTTCTTTGAACCTCAATGTACGGAATTCCTTATATTGAATTCTATTAATTGGTGTGGTTTTGAACACGCTGTGGATACCAGGGTGTCAACTGTTAATTCTGCTTATCATCCAAGATAAAGTAATCGAGCAAAAATTAATAACACACCATTCCAAGGGTCATTGCTTAATATTCATGGTGGTTATTATCAATAAATATTAAATGTTAACTTTCATGTAATTTCTTTCTGTTTCAGATCCAAGGACCTTTACGAAAAAACACAAATCATAAATATGAGCTTCTGTCATTACATAAATCGCTGAAACGAATGGAAATAATATTGATTTTTTCTATTTCCGTTTGCGCAAACGGAATGGCTACGATAATGGTAGTTCAACGGTTTGCCGTGTGAGGTCATCACATTCCCTGCAGTGCCATTCTGCCATCTACAGCCAAAGGACGTTACTACCGAGATAGCGTAGTGGGCATCGTGCAGGGATGCAATTTGCGGCTCGCCAGCCGCAAGAGACATGCGAAAGATACCTGCGTAAAATAATATTCAGGTACTTCAAATGCACAAGAGGCTGACCGTGAACTGCGTTTTAAAACATTTTATACAGAAAGCAGATGCTTAACTAGATGAAACTAAATATGCTATTTAGATCAAGAGAAGTAAAGGGCCATCAAATAAAGAAAAAAATAATTTATTTTATCAATGGATTAGCGGTTTCCCAACAAGCAACTTTTCCTTGTGTCGCTAGCAGAAAGTGCTGGTTGCGTTCTTTCAAGCACTGAACATTGTTGCTATGCTACGTTTGAGTTGATGAAGGTATGGCTCTTACCTCAGTTGCCTCATACTGGGTTATTCCTGACGGTAGTCTCAATTGACAACCCCTGCCCTTTGCCTAGTGACTAGGCCATGGGCTGGATGAACCAGTAAACGTGGTTAGTTTTCAGGCAGGGAAAAAGAGACGTGTCTCTCCTCCTAGGCATCTAGGGAAACTCTAGAGCCCACCCAGTCGCCACAGGAAGTCATGTTGAGTTAAAGTGTTCCGTCAAGAATGAGTGGAACTATACTTCCACTCTCCCATGTTTCTTCTTAGCATTCATAGGTACAAAATTTCCTTGCGCCTTTTCTAGATATACAAATTCCTGAAGTTGTTTAGTACTTATTTATTTATTTTATTTCTAATTATTTAAAAGTGTAATAAACTGGGTTTTTGTTGTAATGTTCTCATCATGACCGAAAATATTTAAACACTGCTAATAATTCATAATATTTTTAGAAACTTATTTTTTTTTTTGGAAATAAGGATCAAATGACCGTTTAAAATGTGGAACAGTTAATTTATTTGGATACTATCGCGACAAATAAAAAACTACATTTGCTAACATCTTTAGAGCTGAATAAATTATGGGAAATTCCGCTATCATTAGGTTTTAAAAATATGTAGTTTCACAAAAAAAGTTTAGTTTTTTTTTCGATTTAAAACTTTGAATCTCGCCCTGAAGAAAAGTTTTTGAGACAAAGGTGCTGAACGAGATGAGGTGAGTGAGACCATCTAGTGTACGTGTGATAGATGACATATGCATACAAAGCTTTAGTCGTGAAACCTTAAGGTAAGGAAAAACTTGCAAGATCCGGCAGTAGATGGATGGATAATATTAACACTAATCATAAGGAAATAGGATTCCAGGGTTTGGACTGAATTTACAAGATAGGGTCCAGTGGCAGATCTTGTAAGTACCGAAATCAAATTCTTTGTCCCAAAGAACGCAGGGGAAATTTCTGAAGATCTATGCTGTTATAACCTGTATAAAGATGTAGTGCTCACTGAGGCTTGTTAACTAAAATAACTCTATATCTTATATTGTTGTTTATATTCGAGGAGCAGAAAATTAGTCGTGTTCCAGAAACATGCAAATTAGTCGCATATTTCTTCTAACCTCTGCGTTGCGTGATATTACCTCCTTTTGTCTAACAGGTACGAACCATAAATTGCCACTAGATGTCGCAGGTAGTATCGCTAGACTGATGGCTGATAAGCAATACCAGGCGAAGTTAAGGGAAAAACAAGGCACGGTTTATTATCGAAGCGTGTTGGAGAATGTAAACGCAGTAATATTTATTTACGAATATTAGTTGCAAATGACTTGCGTAACGTCTTCTAAAATGTGTGTTGTGTTATGTTTCCTTCTTTTGTGGAACAGATATGTTCTATGATTTGTCACTAGATGTCGCAGCCAGCGTAGCTGTACTGAAGGCTGATAGGCGGTACCAGGCGAAGTTAAGGGAAAAACAAGGATCTGTTGTGGTAGTGCATCGTGTCGGGAAATGTAAACGCTATAATATTTAATTAGGAACATCAGTTGCCAAGTGTACGCATTCAAGATGTCTGGGAAATAAAGTTTTATACTGCAAGTGATATTAAACGCGTGACTGTGTACACTGAGCTTAAATTTCGCTGCAATCCGAAGGGACGTGTAACTGCATCTACAAGTAATCAGACCGCTTTAACGGCTGGCAATTCTGTGTGCCTTGCACCTGGCAAGGAGAATCCGAAGTTTGGTCAGTTAGTGCGTGGTTGGGTAACGTAGTGGTGTGTTGATGTGCAGTGTCTGTGGCGAAATGCGTGTGTGTTGTGTGTAGAATTGTACCAAGTGTCTCCACCCAGAGGACGCACCAAGCCAGCAAGAAGGTAAGATGAATGACAGAGTAAAATTACGCGTTATTCTCATATTACAACCACGAGTAAAGGCGACGTTAGATAGTCTGCTGCTGAATTCGCGTTTGAAACAAAATGGACGCCATTACGGTGCGATAATCTGCGTTGGGTCTTGGTGTATCAAATGCTCTTGAAAGTGCTGAAATCGTAACGTCGTCAGATGGTCCTGTGATTTTTGCGTGATGAATTAAAACAAGTTGAAAGCTTAGCGTGATTTAAGATGCCGTCGCTGTAGGAAAGGAGAAAAAACAGCGAACAGATCAGATTTCTAATGGGGTACTGCTCAGCGTCAAATGGTAATCCTTTACCGACGTTTCCAACCTTGAACATGGGACCGATACGCTGTCCCAAAAGTCCGTAAAGGCTTACCATTCGACGCTGCTTAATACCCCAAAACAGCGCAAATCTCATCAACATCGCGGCGGAAGCTTGAAATCACGAACAACGAACAGCAGTAGGTACAAATGCCAGAATTCGGGACGTGACTTGAAGTAGGGAACTCTCAAATCTGAAGCAGTGTTTTCAAACACACAGCCAGAGTTTAGTCACGAACGTGGAATGTGCGTAAGATTCAAGTCTTCTGGTATATTGCACCTTTCAGTTGCTAAATATTTACAAGCAGTTCGGAGAATTCCGCTGTCTACATCTTCAGGGTCTGAAGTAAGGCGGTAAGCCCCTAGAAATTGTAGGTAATAATTTATCAATCGATACGGTGTCATATTTCAGAGGCTTGAATCTTCATTCACATGAGGACCACAAATCTCGAAGACTGGAACATATCCGAGGTTGGCTGCTGTTGTGTTAGGGGATGTCAAATTATGTACCAATAAATGCCGTGCAGTGACTAGCAGAAGTATATTAATAAACCGAAAATCTTGTCCGTGTTTCAGTCTGTATCATATCACAATAACAGTTTCGAAAATACAAGTAAGTGGAAGTTATATAAAAATTGTACTGCTGTCTCAAATATCGTCAAATATTTATTTTTACGTTTCTGTAGGCCAAAAAAAGAGGGTAGGGAAAGTCGTTGCTGTGCTTAATTATGTATTACGTTACGAAGGAGTGTGGGGGTATTGAGGTGGTTTTCCACACATTCTTAACTTTTGCAATAGAAGGATATTAACGTTCAGCTTTACGCTCCAGCTTATTTACTCTGAGGGAAAGAACACTTGGTACTCCCACCATCTGGTGATCAGACGCTCTGCCTCTGCTGTTTCGACATGAAAATTGGCGATTGTGTGCGACAGTGTTGTCAGTAGCGTGTGTTGATGAGCATCGAGTTTACATTACACAAAATTTGATGAGGAAGTCCCAGAGACGTCCTGAAGATTTTGGGGATGAAAAAATCCCTTGCCGTTACTTGTAATGAAACTACATTTCCTGTGTCATTCATCCCCTGCCTCCTCGGTACGCCGTCATAGTGCAGGCCTGTACAGTGTGACCTTGAACGTTGCAGACAGCTGGTAACGCGCACTGCTATCGAAGACTGCGCTGGGTATGGCTTCCTGGCGGTAGGCGCGTACTTTCTAGCGTTTCTAACGATCGTGGAGGATCCTTTGACATTTCGGGAATTACTCGCCCAAGGACAGACCGCCATGTCGAAAAGTACCTCACTTCTCGCACAGTACTGCTGATATTTAACCAGTTTCAAAAAGAGTGGCAAATGCTTTGATTTCTAAGTGATCCTTTAACTCAAGTATATCATTATCATTGTTACATAAAATAAATTGTGAGAAATCTTAGTATATGTTCATATCCCGTGAGCAGAATGCAGGACAAAATAAAAATATGAAGATAAATAATAGCTCCTTTGGAACACCAGCAAAGTTCAAATATTTGGGAGCAACCCTAACAGTTCGAATTCAATTCATGAAGAAGTTAAGAGCAGATGGGAATCAGGGAGTGCCTGCTGTCATTTGGTGCAGAATATTTTGTGTTCCAGTTTGCTGTCCATAAAAAAAAAGAAGACTTAACAGAATTACACTTTTGTCTATTGTTTTGTGTAGCTGTGAAACTGGTCAGTCATATTGAAGGGCAACATAGGCTGAGGGTGCTCGAGAATAGGGTGCTGAGGAGGATATTTGGGTCTCAGAGGGAGGAGGTAACACGGGACTGGGAGAGTGCATAACGAGGAGGTTCGTGATCTATACTTTCGGCCAAATGCTGTTCGGGTGATCAAATACACTAGAATGTGAAGGGAGGAGGGGGGGGGGGGCGGGTATTTGCACGTAAGGTGTGTAGAGATTTTTATAGGGAAACCTGAGGGAAAGAACCATTTGTAAGACAGAGGCATAGATGGGAAGGCAATATTAAAATGGGGTTCAAGTTGTGGGATGGGGCATAGACTGGCTTGAGTTGACTCAGGACAGGAGAAGCGGTGGGCTCTTGTGAAAATGGTCGTAATTAATCTTCGAATTTCGTAAAATGTGGGGAATGTCTTGAGTAAATGAGGAACTTTCGGCTTCCCCAGAAGCACTAAGTTCTATGGAGTTGGATAGTGCGTAATTTACTTAGGCATATATTTTGAGATACCACATTTATAGTTTTGTATTTTTTGTAACGAAAGGAATTTTAGCTGTAAGATGGTAATTGCTTTCAGAAGTTGCTTAGAATCTTCCCAAGATACATCTTGCTTATCAATGTACAGCGTTAAGGTATGGTGGTTGCCTTGCATGAATTACGACGGCAGTACGGTTTAACAGCTAGTGGTTACTTTGTATACTAGCACGTTTAACGTATAGAAATAAATGTTATGCCCATACAGTGCATTTTTATGCTTCATATGGATCTCAGGACAAACAGTTATTATATCCATATATTGCGTTAAGTGATTATATTTTTTTGAACGGAGACGCAGCGTATTTACTGTGCGATACGAGCGGAATATCGGCTGTAGCATGTTGTAGTTTGGTAGTAAGTGACCGTTGCAGATTAGGTTACTGCCTTCATCTTCTGCACAGATGGAAGCAAACGTTTCTGTGACACCTGACCGTGACTAAACTGAGACTTGACGGTGACAACCGTCACATAAAGGTAACCTGAAATAAATAAAATTAACTTAAATTTAAATTACCAAGCCCAAATTACGCTGAACATAGGCTCAAGTAATTAACTTATCCTAGCTTAACCCAAGCAGAAACAATACAACCTAACCTGACCTGACCTAACCTAACCTGACCTAACATAACATAACCTGACCTAACCAAATCTAACCTAACCTAAACTAAACCAAAACTAACCTAACGTAACATAACCCAACCCAAACTAACCTAAACCAGCCCAACCGCAACCAACCTAACCAAAGCTAACCTAAGCTAAGCTAACCTAACCTAACCTAACCTAACCTAACCTAACCTAATCTAGCCTAGCCTAACCTAACCTAACCTAACCTAACCTAACCTAACCTAACCTAACCT
>BLKM01000390.1:0-71544 GCA_013340265.1 Coptotermes formosanus | reverse complement strand
ACCCAACCCATCCCAAACCTAAACCCAACGCAACCCAACCCAACCCAACCCAGCCTAAACCATCCTAACCTAGGGAATGTGTTCACAGTAGGAGTTGGCGGTACTGTCTTTTTCACAGAGGAAATCTCTTTCTTTCCCGTTATATATAAAATTCAGTTCAAATTCTGTGTTCAGACAGTTAATACGCATTGTCTGGCTGACAGATTTCCTTACCAGTCGGTGTGTTAAACGTACCACCGTCACATTAAGAAATTTCTGTATTTTTTAAGCTTTGTTTATCGAATAAACTCTTTGTCGAGTGGTAAGCACTCATATTTCGTAATTGGAAAGTCCTGCCTTCAAATCTGAAGCCTTGATATACTGAGGTGTGTCGCGTTTGTAATCTTGCTCCATAGGCAAGTGCCCTGAATTTTACCTCAGGTTAGGCCAAAGCCAATGCTTCGTACGTCGTTTCAGATTCATTTTTCATTACAAATCTTAAAGTTCGACGCTCCCCAGTCTTGAGTTACTGGCACCGTGGTTAATGAGACGAGAAAATAAAAATAATTTATACCGTATATTTTGTTACATTTTTATCTAACTTATTGTATGACTTCATACTGCTTATTTAAGGCGTAGTTTCAATTATTATTTTTTGCAAACTATTTCATCCTTCTTGTCCAAGAAGAGTTTATAGACGATAAGTTTTACTAAAACGCGTGAATGGTACTTGCCGTGTAACAGGTCAGCTTCTGTTAACCTTTAAAAGCCTAGCGGTAACTTTACGCACCACCAGGTTTAGCATTAAAAGATTCTACGTGGTGCCCACATTGCGTTTATGTGTTTTGTACGGATCTCAGAACAAACAGCAACTTTTGCCTTATAAAATATTAAGAGATTGGTTTTTATAACCGAAGTGTAGAGTGTTTACAGCGCGGTACGCACTGAGTCCTTACATAAAACAGATACGCTTCGTCTTTGAAGGGTTAATTTAGTGTCTTTGTCTAATTTGGGATGTACTTGCTTTGCAAATGTATCGTGTTGTGTTGGAGTGTGTGATCCTGAAAATACACTGTAGGGTACAGGTAAAGGTTTCACGGCTATTATTATTATTATTATTATTATTATTATATTTATTGTCACGTATAAACGTAAAATAATCCAGGGATGGTATGTATCCTCGTAACAAACTATTTTCAGCGTCTTATTTGGCAAAATATATACAAGAAAATGGACTGTTTCAACATGTTAAGAATTCACAATACTGTATTCTGTGATGTGATGCGGTGCAGTTTGGTGGTTTGTGGATAAACAAGGTTTAACTGTACGCATTCGTAAAAGTGGAGCTCATTAGAGAATTAGATTACCAATATAGGTATATGATTACCATTTTTTTATTCATCCTAAAATCTTTACTCATGTTGCCTGACATCTCTTCCCCAGCTTCTTCAATTCTGAAAACAATATTTAGTTTTCAATTTGTTCCTTCCAAGTGATTTCCATTAGTAAGAAAATTGTTGAAACCCTTGGGGCGTGTAAGCCTGCAGTTGACATGTTTTCTTCTCGGAATCGCAAGTTTTCCTTTTGCCTAACGTATCAAGAAAACACATTAATACTGGTTGGAAGCAACGTGGTTCCACCTACAGGCACCCAGACTCACATGTACACGCAAGACTTATCAGAGGAAGAAAAAAAAGTGCGGCCTTAAGCACATCGACATGCGAAGTGGAAGGAGTAACAGATAGAGTGAGACAGAGAGAGACAGAGAGAGAGACAGAACGCGGGAGAGCGGGAGGGGGTTGCTGTGTTAAATTGCGCGCAATAATCTGACAGTTGCTTGATCAATCAAACACGTCCAAGACACGCTTCTCCAATATCCTCCCCGAAAGAGATGTCTGACATCTACTTTTCCTGCCTATGCCTTCATGTAAGCTTTTCCTAAACATCTTAGAGTCTCAGATTCTGTCAAAGTTACGTAGCAGATGACATTGAAGGTGCACGAACGACTGACACATGACACAAATGACACGGCAGGGTGTTACTGCTAACATGGCGTGTTATTATTGAGTCTTTTTATTTTATATTTTTTATATGAGATTAATTTTTGTATTTAATATTTGCGACGTGTTGAACTTAAAGGGATGGTCATTAACCATTGTCATGCCACTAAGCTGATTTCTCGTTTAGAAGTGATAAAACTTTTAATATGATTTTTAATTTTTTAAATAAAAACTGTAATGAATTTATTTGTCTAGAATAAGAAGAGCATTTTCTTATGTCCCTGTTTAACCTTTTAAAGCCTAGCGGTAACTTTACGTACCGCCAGGTTTAACATTAAAAAATTCTACGTGGTGCCCACATTGCGTTTATGTGTTTTGTACGGATCTCAGAACAAACAGCAACTTTTGTCTTATAAAACATTAAGAGACTGGTATTTATAACCGAAGTGGAGAGTGTTTACAGCGCGGTACGCACTGAATCCGTATATAAAACAGATATGCTTCGTCTTTAAAGTGTTAAAGCCTAGCGGTAACTTTACATACAACCAGGTTTAACATTGAAAAATTCTACGTGGTGCCCACATTGCGTTTATGTGTTTTGTACGGATCTCAGAACAAACAGCAACTTTTGCCTTATAAAACATTAAGAGACTGGTTTTTATAACCGAAGTGGAGAGTGTTTACAGCGCGGTACGCCGTGAGTCCTTATATAAAACAGATACGCTTCGTATTTAAAGGGTTAAACGTAACTAATTGCATAAGAACTTCCTTTTTGAGGAGGTAATAGACATTCAGATGGTCAGGTAACACACTACTTTACACTGAGTCGAAATTTTATTACCTTGTGCACAGTAGTTCCTGTTCCACACTATGTGAATACGACTGCGTTAAAACACAATTTAAGTTGAAGAAGGACGCAATATGCTAAGCGTAACTTCAATCTGATATTAGAAACCTCATCCAAGATAATCAAAATCAGCAGAATTGGTCCATGTTATGAGCAACCGCCATAGAAACAGATTCCATCACTCAATTTTCGTCTTGCTAGAGGCTACCTGCAGTGGAAATTAAGGCCTGTTATATTGCACTGTTGATGGCGGAGCCACACGTATCACCTCCAATCTACAGTGTCTCTTCCGTCTGAAATTCATCCTCTGTGATGTGTTTTTGTTCTGAAATCTACGAAGTGCTATATACAGGCCTGTGAAGTGTTTGGCTCCCCCCTTCCCTGCCGACGAACACTGAACCACTATCTACTATTGGCTGAAACAGTAGAATTGACTTCTCCAAAATTCTAGATTGCTAATCAGCGGGAGTTACTGCACTGTAGCACTTTGTTTGAGTTAACACTTCAGCACGTCATATCGTGTGTATTATGTAGGAGCTGATGGCATGAGGACAAGAGGGCGGGGTGCTGCATCAAAGAGGTCCAGCAGTAGGAGGTTGACTACTCTTTTAAGTCCACAGATCGAGATGATTTTTATAACAAAAGTTTAGGGTTAAAAAATGTTATAAATTTTAGTGGTCAACCCAGATTTTAGCGTCTGTGTTTGAAGCAACAATGTTTGGGGAATTTTATCCGAGTTAGTCTTATAATTCGTGGTATATTTCAGGCACTGCGGTTGGTGGTGGCTTCAGTTTAAGGCCATCTCCATCAGCGGCTGCATAAGGCCCCCCCCCCACCCTCCGCCCACAAGTCTGGTAGTGTTTTAGATTTTGTGTAAAATGTACATTGTAAAAATGCTTACAGTGCTGTGTGTGCATTCTGAGTTCCGAATGACGCTTACGCAGGGACCAAAAATTTGTTTTTATTTGGACACAGAAGTTCGTTAAACTGAACCAGTCTGTTCAAAATGTGTCTGGCAAATTCAGTTACCAAAATTTTTAAATTTTGGAAGTTATTACATTATTTGCACAACAAACTTTCATTACTTATGTATTAGATTAAATGTAATTTTTTAAATGTTATGTGTGTTAAATATCAGGCGTAGGTATACTAAGTGACACTCTGAGGTTGTTAAATTATTCATAGTTGTGTAAATGATAGTTCTAAAATATTTTGCACTGATTTAGAGTAGGTTTAGCTGCGAATAAAACAGTAAGTGATGCAAGATCTTCGTAAGCTGCCCAAGAGAGTGGGAACCTCTATACATGTTAAAGGAAAGAGAGGTCGTTTTATAAACGTTGTTTTTTAAAAAGCTCTGAAGACGTGGAAAAATTTCAAAAATATTAGTTATGTTTATTACATGAAGTTGTTTTATAAACGTAATTAATAAATATTTTTGTCCTCATTTTCTTTTTCAAGAGCACGATTATACTTTTGGGAATCATTACTTTCAAGAACGAGTGATAAGGGGGTGGTGAATTTCAGTGGAGTTTCTCTGATTTCCTTTCCAGAAATTGTTATTTTATTTGTATTTGGAATTACTGCAGAGATTATTTTCTTATAATTGATTAGAGTGTCTGTACTTACAGGCCTAACTAGCAAACCCCACGGAGCAGAGTCCTTATTGAGAAATTTCCAGTTGCCCAGAAAGTCAGCACGTATCCTCTCCTCTGTGGAACTCGATGATAATTTGTTGTCGTTTTCACAAGATACGCTCTTCATATGCTACGGAAATTTTCTCCATTGCACAGTCTCATACCATATTTAAGTTCCATTTTAGTATCTTCCATCTATGACTGCGACTTTCCACTTTGCTTCTTACTTTTGGATATGCCGTCCAAAAATTTGTATGTGTGTCTCGTACGTTACATGCGTAGTACGTACTCGGCCTGTATAATATTTCTTGATTTCGTCACCGTTGTGCTAACCTGCTCGTGAATATGACAAATTATCATTCAAAAGAACATGTTGAAGTAAGTCCGCAAAGTCAGCTTAGAGACTGTGATGTCATAGGCTACGGGCTGGGCGACTTCGGACAAGATTACGGGTGCCATCATGGATAGAGACTGGCTTTCCAGAGCTTTGAACTCTTCTATCCAATGCGTACTGGGAGAAGGCAACCGAAAAATGAAGCTCATAATTCACCACAATCTTGTACCGAGGTTAAGAATACATGGAATTGTTTCTCCACTCCCCCATACGTCATAATGGAGTGATTCTTAATTAACCCCTTTAAAGACGAAGCGTATCTGTTTTATATAAGGACTCAGTGCGTACCGCGCTGTAAACACTCTCCACTTCGGTTATAAAAACCAGTCTGTTAATGTTTTATAAGGCAAAAGTTGCTGTTTGTTCTGAGATCCGTACAAAACACATAAACGCAATGTGGGCACCACGTAGAATTTTTTAATGTTAAACCTGGCGGTACGTAAAGTTACCGCTAGGCTTTAAATGGTTAAGCACAGGTACTAAATAAGCTTTCTCTGCAATATGAGTAACTATAAAATTAAAGTTAATTTAGTCCATGTAGACTTCATGCAGTCGCAAAGAATGTGGAGGCAAAGTGCCATTCATTCTTAACTTCTGCACTAGGTGCATGTGAGTGGTTAACTTCACGTTCCGGCCGCTTCACCCCCCGGTACCCTCTGAATAGGAGATTTTGTGGGCCTCAGAGCCTGTTTTGACGATTTGGAGTAGAAAGGAACACCTTGTCCCTACCGGGAGTGGAACGGGGATTCGTCGGTTATCCAGCTTAGTCACTGTACCGACAGAGCCATCGTAAGCACAGTCTCAGTAGAAGTGACTGTATGCCTATTCCCGCGTACAAAGTGCTCGGTGGCTCGGTGGCGGCTCTTTATGTGGAATGCCTTCTGTAGCTGCTGATGGGAGAAGGACAAATATTTGTTAAACCTCGACAAGCGTCTGGCAGTCTACTGATGGAATGGAATATTGAAGTCCTCCATGGCTTGGCTTGTTCCAGGACCCTGCCACATAATCAGGGCCATCATCAAGCGCTCCTCTTAGTTTGCAAATGAAATACTCGACGTGGGTGAAAGACTGTATAGGTTTTGCTAGTAATCGTCTGCTGTTTACTATTCCATTTTCTACCAATATATATCTAATAACAGGAGTGTAAATGTGTCCTTCACACTGGTGTATGAATTGCACATCTGTGTACCGGCTACATCTTGGTCTATCGGCTGATCGTCGGTGTGTAGCTCACACATCACATTGGTGTATAAATTACACATCTGTGTACCGGCTACATCTTGGTCTATCGGCTGATCGTCGGTGTGTAGCTCACACATCACACTGGTGTATAAATTACACATCTGTGTACCGGCTGCATCTTGGTCTATCGGCTGATCATCTGTGTTTAGCTAACACGTGGTTGTGTGAGCTACACACTTGTGTGTGGGTCGCATATTGGTTTATGTGATACATATATTGTTCAGATTTATTTCATGCTATTTGAGGTCTTTCATTCATTGGCTTGGTGGTAAGTATGTGCCTAATCAGTAACTGCTGATGCTTAATTGTTTCTGAGGGACAGTTTCGCTGATGGGAGGTATTTCTGATGATGGGTAGTTGCGGTGGCGCAGAAATTGCTGATACAAATATTGTACAGAAAAAATTAGTGTTTATTTCTCCTTTGCATTCTTTAACCTTTTAAAGCCTAGCGGTAACTTTACGTACCACCAGGTTTAACATTCAAAAATTCTCCATGGTGCCCACATTACGTTTGTGTGTTTTGTACTTATCTGGGAACAATCTGCAACTTTTGCCTTACACGTCATCAAATAATTGGTTTTTTAAATTGAGGTGGAGGGTGTTTACAGCGCGGTACGCACTGAGTCTTTATATTAGACAGCATGCGTTTCGTCTTTAAAGGGTTAATGTCACTTGGCCTACCATAATCACCATTATTGTTGTACTTATCACGATTGTGAGGAGATAGGCGCCAGGGTTTGATGCGGGGCACGTTAACCGGGCGTACTACATCCCACGTCCGCGTCTCCTTTGCCTCTTCTCTTGGCTGTAGTTTAACGTCTCGTTTGATATTCTTTGTATCATTAAACTGGGAACGTCGTTGATCGGGATTTTGATAAGGGTGTCACGTATGACTGCCAGCACACTTCTTTCCTATGGTAGTTTCCCTTGTTTACCTCTTGGTCTATATGCCTTATTGCCTTACGTTTTGGTCACGACATTTGTTTGCCATTTATGCGGTGTTATATTTACATTTGATCACCGTAATTTATGGTAATTCGTAGGGTGCAATATTTAGCCCTTCTTCTGTACCCCTTACTGCAATTCATACTTTGCAATATTTACGTGGTCTCGATATTGGATTGCCATTTGTGTGACGCAGTGTTTAAATTTTGTTCTCTTCATCTTAATACTATCCATAAAGTTATAAATTTGAATATAATGAAGGTTATATTCTATGCGTTGAATCATAATCGTTAGGTTTCATTACGGTTTCGACGAAATGTAGCCGATGAAATTACACAACAACGTAATACGTGTTTAAACAACAGAAATAGGAAAAAATGGGCGGAATAGTTCTGTTATGTTTTACAGAGGAATAGATATTAATTTTAAAATTGACGTCCACACCTTAAAAGTAGCTTACACACATTAACCCTTTAAAGACGAAGCGTATCTGGTTTATATAAGGACTCAGTGCGTACCGCGCTGTACACACTCTCCACTTCGGTTATAAAAACCAGTCTCTTAATGTTTTATAAGGCAAAAGTTGCTGTTTGTTCTGAGATCCGTACAAAACACATAAACGCAATGTGGGCACGACGTAGAACTTTTTAATGTTAAACCTGGTGGTATGTAAAGTTACCGCTAGACTTTCAAAGGTTAAAAGTGGCGTCCACACTTTAAAATTGGCGTCCACACATTAAAATTGGCGTCCACGCCTTAAAAGTGGCGTCCACACCTTAAAATTAACGACAACGCCTTCATATTAACGATAACGCCTTCATATTAACGACAACGCCTTCATATTAACGACAACGCCTTCATATTCCTAAACAATGTGAAGTTATAACAATAACATCGAATACAATTCCAAAAAAATTCTTATTAAGGTGTGCTTGGTTATATCATAGTCGGGCCGACATACCAGGTTATCTCCGCGGTCTTAATAATATGTAAATTAAGGTAACTTGTCTTAATCACATGTAAATTAAGGTAACTTACCGGTATTTTAATATATGCATATAAATTTACCCGAAAGACTTAATGGAACGAGAGAGGCAATGTAGGCACAAAGTAACATTGTGGCGCGTTCGCTTAATGTTTATACCTCTTCGGATATCCTAAGAGCCTGGCGCCATTTCAGTCAAATATTGCGCTTTTGTGACGATTTAATATCACCGGCATCAATAAAACGTAGTTCGGTCTTCATGTAAAACGCCCAATATTTTTGCCCAATTTTAATAAAATTTCAGTTTCCTCGACAGAGTTTCGTAAAGTCCCCAATGTCAAATTTCGCTGAAATCCATCCAGCTGGAGCGGCACTGATGCATGCGGACAGACGAACGGACACGGCGAAGCTAATAGGTGCTTTTTTGCAACTATGCTAACGCGCCTAAAGATGAATACATCACACATCGAATTTCCGTATTGTATACAAACCACTAATAACTACCGAGAGACTAAACGCCGCAGATGTGGTCAGAAACGTATATAGTAATTCGAGTAAAAATTTCAGTATTTCTGTCTGATTATAACCAAAATTCAAGCGGTTGGATATTTTTTGTAATGCTGTGCAGTATCAGAGACTGTCAGTGTTTGACAGGTGGCGTTAGTCTTTGGGCACTCTCAGTCTGTACATACTTTCACCTATAATGTGTCTGAAAAATGTACTGGTTCTCTTCCACAGTTCAAACTGTAAGATCGTTCAGAAAATAAATTTACATGGCGTGTCAAAAGCGTTATTACAGAACCAGGACTCAGTCTTGTTATATGAGAGAAATTTGGCTTCGAGCGACTATCATTTTACTAACGCTGAAGCAGACTCTTGGTGGCCAAAAATTTGAAGATGATGGCGAGCTGAAAAACGTTATAATAATGTAGTTGAGAACAGAGTGTATGGACTTCTGTTAACGTTGAAAAGAAACCTCGTCCCACGGTATGACAGATTCTCAAATTATGGCGGGGCTATGTGGAAAAAGTGTGGGATAGACGTACAGTAATATCTTAACGTCCGTATTACAGTGAAAATGAGGGAATCCACACTATAATCATGTAAACTTATTTTGTGACCAACCCTGCTATTAACTCCCGCACTGGACCGTGATGTTATTTTATGTCTTTAGTGGAGATTACATTACAATAATGACGCCCCACACATTACGGTGAATATTAACTTCTGTAGTGAACTTACTGCAGTTTTATCAGTTTGAGTTCCTGATATTAAGAATCTCCCTTCTTATAAGTTCTGCACCTCTGGTGGTGTAATTACGTAAGTTTAAACCATGGCTAAGACGAGATATTTTCTCCCCGTATTTGATAGCGGCTTTTGACAGTCCCTTGTGGAAGGTATATTACAACGACTGTTGTTGGCCTTCGGGCGCCTTCATAGAAATTCAGACCTCGCCTCTGTTACTGTATCTCACGCCGCCACCGATTGCTTTCCTTGTGATATATTGTTTTCTTACCCGAAAACGAAATGGCAGAAGGAGCAAGCCACAAGAATGAACAGAAGTAAGAGTCTGCTGGAACAGAGCAATATATGGAACATTCAGATCCTTAGTGTTGTCTTTTGGAAAGGATGAAGCTGTAAATAACAGTTCCTGAAAATCTGAAGTAGTTGGGATATTTTCGGAAGTTTTAGTAAGAATTTCAATATGTTGGGTTTAAAACGTCCTTACAGAAACACATTTTTCTTTTTGATGGTTTCCACTTTCTCAGGTCTACATGTCTCACAGTCCTTAACTACGTTGGATCATGTCATTATTTCAGAAATGTGCGTATTGCTGTGTGTGTGTGTGTGTGTGTGTGTGTGTGGCATTCTGCAACGATATGATGAAAACAGTACTAAAACAGATGGTAACTTACGATTACAATTTTTCTTAGCCTTTTAAAGCCTAGCGGTGACTTTACATAACGCCAGGTTTAACATTAAAAAATTCTACGTGGTGCCCACATTGCGTTTATGTGTTTTATACGGATCTCAGAACAAACAGCAACTTTTGCCTTATAAAACATTAAGAGACTGGTTTTTATAACCGACGTAGAGAGTGTTTACAGCGCGGTACGCGCTGAGTCCTTATATAAAACAGATACGTTCCGTCTTTAAAGGGCTAATATTACGGTACATGAATTAGCGTTTTCCTATCTTACGGAAGTTGTGGATGATTCTAAGATGTGATGCTTTTGACCAGTAATTATTCAGGACTCTTAAGAAAAGCAAAATAAAAACAAAGAAAACTAATGATAAATAAACTTGACATCATTGTTTGCACCATGATTGTTACTGAATTACTGTCTAGAAAGTTACCAACAATAATGCACAATTTAATTAATTAACAAAAGGTTTTACAAGATCGTTTCAGCTGCGACATGTTTCGGTGGCTATAACCACCGTCATCAGGGAGAATTTTTACAATGCAAGCTGGAACACCGCTGGTATAAAACAAGCATAACAAGGCGGACTTTCTTTTACACCAGCGGTGTTCCAACTTGTAGTGTGAAACTCTCCCTGATGGCGGTGGTTGTCGCCACCGAAACATGTCGGAGGTGAAGCGATCTTGTAACAACTTTTGTTAAGTATTAAATTGTGCGTTATTGTTGGTGACTTTCTGGACAGTGATTATGGCTGGTTGAAGCAGTGGTAACTTTATTTTGTGCATAGTGACGGATGGAAGAGGGAGAGAGAGGTCTAACTTTGGCGCGTCTTCTGACTTGTCATGGTCAAATGAACTTTATGACTCTGAAGGTGTAATCCTACAATACTTAGGAGCATTGGGAACTATTTAGTAGACGATACGGTGTCAGATTGCGCAAGGCTTGAATCTTTAGCACCACCGCTGTGAGAACCTTAAATATTACATTTGTTGTGTTGCATAAACGAAACTGTCTGAATAATTTTCCAGTTGACTGTTCACAGTTCGAACCAGGTACGCTGAATTCTCAATTTCCTCTAAAACACCTGGCATGTCCTTCCCACACCCAACATTAATTCTACAACTGAGCATTCAGTATTAGGTACTAAAACGAATGTAAATGTGGGATCGTTTACGGAGGTCGAATTTGTGGCTTATCTACATATGTTACAGTCAAGGAGTTCCCTTCCACACGTAACGTGCCAGTATATTGTGTCGGTTTGATAAATACTTTAACAGTCAATGCTCCCCTCTCACTTCTTCAAACCAAGGGGCATAGAGGGGCTGTCTAGTTCTACCACGGCGAGTGACAAGAACAAATCGAACTTTGGTGGCGGGATAATGACCCGTAACATTCCCATCTCCTCCCTGATTAATCCGAGCCAGATCGGAAGCGAAGCAATACGATTTTTTTTTCTCCCCTTTCATTTCTCTTTCACTCTTTTGTAGTACCAATGGGAGAAAATCTATTTTATTTTAACTTTATTTCTGCTGTCGCGGTGGCGCAGTTGGTTGAGGCACTGCGCTACAAACCGGCAGGTCGCGGGTTCGATTCCCGATGGTGTCAGTGGATTTTTTCATTGGCATAATCCTTCCAGCCGCAGCCTCTAACAGAAATGACTACCAGGAATATTTCCTGGGGGGTAAACGCGGCCGGTGCGTATGGCTGACAACCTACCACCTTCGTGTGCCGATTGTCTAGAAATCTGGGAGCCTCAACCTCCTGGAACCCTGTGGGCCTGTCCAGGCATGTAATGGGATTGCTTTTTTTATTTCTGCTGTATCAAAACATAGTGTAGAAGTGACTGAGATTCCCCTTGATTGTTTAAAGTGGAGTTTATTTTTACAAACTATTTTTACAGCTTCTTGGCACTATAAAGCCCAGATATTACTTCATGTTTCCACCAGGTTTAACATTCGAAAGCATTACGTGTATTTATGTGTTTCGTACGGATCTCGGAACAAACAGCTATTATTTCCTCACACAATTTTAACTGACTGGTTTATAACCGAAACGTTGGGCGTTTACTACGCGGTTCGCGCTCTATCTGTATAAAATTGAGGCTACTATTGGTCTTTAAAGGGTTATTGACGACGTGGCGTTCAAAAATAGCTTTATATTTCGTCTCGTTTTCGCCTCCTCCGACTCTCCAGCAGTAGTTGTCAAATGATTTTTGTTATATGTACCAAAGTTACCTCATTACTGATTTCTCATAATTAAATGAATGGAACCAACCATCATGTTTACATCTGACTGAGGTGAAAAACATGTGAATTTCAGTTTGATGCTGCTGTATCTATGCCAAATTTTGTAGTGTGGGTAGAATCAAGAATCTTTGTGAAATTTGAATTCATTTGGGATAAACTTCTCGATTCTCTCAATAATAATAATAATAATAATAATAATAATAATAATAATAGTAGTAATAATAATATCATTTATCATGGGAAATAAATTGTGTAAACCATATATTGTAAACACAATAAATGCAACCTTATATGCCATGGAACAATATTTTTTCTAGATATATAATTGTAAGTAGCTTGTATAAAAGTGATACGTGATAACAATAGTAATGTGGTCACTGAAACCTCTCATTTCGTCTGACTTATTTTTCTTCAGTTTTAAAAGTGTTAAAAGAATTTATATAAGATATACGAAAATAAGAAATCTCTAGGTTTACCATAAGCCGCAAACCGGTGGTTAGTTACTTAGAATGTAATAATACCAGCATTGATAGTGTGACCAAGTTGCGGGCTGGAAGATCCAGAATCTGAATTCAGTGTCCTGCCGGGCCAGAATTTCCTCTTTTCTCCACAGTCTCCAGTCGTCTTCTCCAGAGGGCACCGAGGACTGTTTCCGCGGAATTAAAACCGCAGAGAAGGGAGCCTGACCACTCAACTACGTCTGGTGGTAAGATCCAGAATAAATGTAATTATGCATCCACTTCTGCATACTTGTTGATGGCATAGAGCATAGTTCAGCGCAGGCACAACCGTGTCTTAACCTTCAACACCTAAGTTGACATTGTGACTTCCTGGAAGATGAAAGCAGCAACTTGTATCGCATTTTCGCTGATCATATAAACATTCTGAAACCTAGAGGTACCAGCTGCTGTGACATTAACCCTTTAAAGACGAAGTGTGTCTGTTTTATATAAGGACTCAGTGCGTACCGCGCTGTAAACACTCTCCACTTCGGTTATAAAAACCAGTCTCTTAATGTTTTATAAGGCGAAAGTTGCTGTTTGTTCTGAGATCCATACAAAACACATAAACGCAATGTGGGCACCACGTAGAATTTTTTAATGTTAAACCTGGTGGTACGTAAAGTTACTGCTAGGCCTTAAAAGGTTAAGAAACTCTGCATCTTGCTAGGGAGTGTGGCTTTATTTCGTATGATTCTTACACGAAATGACTATTGTTTCTGTAAACGTCCTCTACCGATTAATCTTTATATTATCGACACTGTGTTCTCTGTAAAGTAAGAACTGAGGTATATATAGTTTGGATGACAGCAGGTCTCGAAGGGTTAGTCTGTCGTAAATTTTAAAGGTTGTTGAATTTCAATATTTAACTGTGCGAATAAAATTTGTAAGTATTACATCTGATTGTGATTTATTTCACTGGCTAACAGATCTTAAAACTGGCACATAATGCTTTACGTATTTTCATTTTTGGCCCATTTCCTGTGTAGTTTAGACATCCCTGTTCTAAAATGTGGAAGGAAGGAAGCATTTAAACAAAGTTTTCGTTGTATAAATTCACTAGAATCAGTTCAGCGATAAATTGTACGGACGTGAGTGGAAGTAGCGTAGAGGAAGTCAGCAGATAGAAAGAGAGGAGGCCGGTTCTTTCAGTTGCTTTACACTTCGACATTAGTGAGTTAGACGTCGATGTTTCTTACTACAAAAGTTGAAGTGTCTTCTCTCGCTCTCGATTTATCCGTATTGAACGGTTTTTAGTTCGTTACTATTCTGTCGCTATTTGTATACGGTGCTGATCCCAGTGGCCGTGCGGTCTCAGGCCTGGGTCTGCGGCCACGCGCTTGCTGGGATCGTGGGTTCGAATCCCACCGGGGACATGGATGTTTGTCTCTTGTGAGTGTTTGTGTGTTGTCAGGTAGAGGTCTCTGCGACAGACTGAACACTTGTCCAGAGGAGTCCTACCGAATGTGGTGTGTGTCTGAGTGTAATGTAGAAACCTCCACAAGGAGGCGGCGGCCTAGGCCCCATTTGGGCTGTTGCGCCACAGGAAAGAAAATTTGTGTACGGTATTATTTACCCGTGCGTGTTTGGGGTCTTGTACAGAATTAGATCGTGTCCATAAACGATGCAGCTCAGTTAGTGTAGTGACTGCAGTATTAACTGGACAATTGAAAAACTGTCACGCCTAGACCGAAACTTTGAGGAAAGGATGTAGAAGGAAATATTTGGAGGAGGGACGAAGTAAAGAAGGAAGAAAGAAACAGAAGGCTGCAAGGAAGCCCTATAATGGGGAACTTCATGGTTGGCACTCGTTGACAAATATTCCTAGAAAAATCAAAAGAAGAGCAATGGATGGTCGGGACAGGATTTTGGCGAGAGAGCCTGGAGGATAAAGGTCCTAGAAGAACCCTAGGTTTAGATAGGGAAATGATAATAAGATGGATCTTAAATATGATGGGTGAGTGCGAACTGGATTAATCTGGCTCAGGGTAAGGACCAGTGAATGGGTTCTTGTGAACATAGTAATGAACCCTTAGATTCTCCCCCACCCAAAAAATGCGTGTAATTGCTTGACAACCTGAGAAAGCAGTAGGTTCTCTTTACAGACTGCATACCGCTGCGAGAGTAGCAAATTAGACACAATTAAATTGAAGTTGTGAGGACGGTATTTAACTGTGTTTAGTGTAATAAGTTCTCATTAAAGACGGGTTTCAGTGAGTTATTTATTTATTTATTTAATTAGTTGGTCCATCGTCTTCGCATTTTTCTTTCCTTAGTCTGAAAAGACAGCTTTCCCATTTTCCTCTTCTGCATCCATTCCGTTTTCTTTCCTTAATCTTGTGTGTCCTGGTTGCCTTTTGGTGTTCGATGTCTTGGATTTGTGGCTGGTCCACTTCTCTTGCATTCTGATGAGGGCCCATCTTCACTTCCCGTCTCATAGAAGAGAATTTATACTGCAGAATAACGCGATGCGAAAGTACTTGTGCAAATGTTTGTATGTAACAACTTGAAATTTTTAGTGTTTATTTTGCAAACACGTGCCACTTTAGTTAAACATGGAGTGAAAAGTTCTTATGAATTTAACAAGTAGGTTAACAAATACTTCTCATGCTTTTGCCCTTCTTTAGACTTGGGAAAGGTACTGGACTATGGTGTATGAAATACAGTCGTACAACAATAGTCATACCAAATGCAATAATAATGATATCTTATATTTTTCTGAAAATCCTAAAATGTCATTGTCGTTATTTGTACATACCAATAATGAGTTGCTGAATAATGCATTAAATTACGAGCTATATATAAGCCATATTTAACAGTCGATTTTTACCTCGCAGAAAACTTTTTTTTCACTACCAACATCAGTCACTTAATTCCTTTTATGGAAGTAATCGTTGTGAATGGTATTTTATGAGTACACGCAGCACGGAATTTCGAATATTTTAGAAGAATCGATAACCCGTTATAGGAGAGAGGTAATCACATGTGCCATGTGCTTTAAAATTATAAAATTTTGCGTATTTTCAGCGGCGAGTTTCATGTGATTTTCAGAACAAACATCGATGATTTCTCTAAACACAGCAAACCAGTTGGTTTCTATAATGGATTTGCATTGTTTTTTTCTGTAAAGTGGGAACGAAGTTTTCGTGTTTTATTACGACAAAGAGTTAAAACAAAGTAATTTGTTAATCCTAAGAAAACCTCTTTGCCCTGTTTAAAATATTATGACTACATTTTTTGTTGTAATTCTCTGCCTTTGCCTGTTATGCCTCTAATCTAAGCATTCCATGAAACACCGTGAGAATTAACCTTTAAGGAACAGAACAGCATCCCTGAAAAGTTTTCTGCTGTAAGTTATTCTGCAGTATGCAGTAAGCATCAAATTTTCCCTTATGGGTTCCTCCCTCACTTTTTTATCCACTCTCCTACCCAGGCCCGACCTTTATTCTACTTTCTATAGCGCCACATTAATAATCCGTAGCAACGAAAAATATGCGAACTAAATAAAGGCTTCCAGCCTTCTCACATACTCTGCTTCTTCTTCTTCTTTTTCTTGTTCACCTTCAGTCGTTCTTTAACCAGAATGTCGTCAATATGCATGGAATCCATTCTCATTTTCCCTGGACACCCTGCATTTCGGCCATATGGAGAAAGAGGTTAGAATCTAGGGGTGGAAAGGAAGTCGTGTGGTGGAATGTAAGATATTTTCTCAAATTCTGTGTTCTTGAGACATTGCAGGAATTAGTCATTGCACGCATTAACCCTTTAAAGGCGAAGCGTATCTGTTTTATATCAGGACTCAGTGCGTACCGCGCTGTAAACACTCCACTTCGGTTATAAAAACCAATCTCTTAATGTTTTATAAGGCAAAAGTTGTTTGTTCTGAGATCCGTACCAAACACATAAACGCAATGTGGGCACCACGTAGAATTTTTTAATGTTAAACCTGGTCGTATGTAAAGTTACTGCTAGGTTTTAAAAGGTTAAATTCTAGCAACCTGTTCTTAGACTCAGTTACTTTAGGCCTGTATAATTTACGGTCTATATAAAAAATATTGCACTTGCTTTCTCCTGGGTGTTAAACCCTATATTTTTCGTAGAAGTACTTGGTATACGTGTGTCACGTTTTATTTATTTTCACATTATAGAATAATTTAAGTAGTAATTGTTGTTTATTTCCTGTGCTTTAAACTGGAAAAAATCTCCGTATTTTAGGAATACTGTTTAGAAAATATGAGTATATTTTGAAAATACTTCGTAAACATAATCCGCTGATTCAGATCTTATGTGTGCGGAAATATTGATGAAAAGATATCTGTTTGAATTGATTATTTGGTCTTATTAAAACACTCTTAAAATGTGTGTAATTTTAGGCAATAAATAATTCACAGTTCGTAAATTATTAAAAAGGGCTGCCATGTTCTTATGCATTTCAATAAGTTTGGTACAAATTTGTATTATTCTTCCCGTTGTATTGTACTTAAACCAATAAATTGTCAGTCGAACACAACTTATATTTAACCCGAGCTACTTTTTTCGGCTTTTACAATCACGCCAGTGTGAGGCTGTAAAATCAAGAGTTACGCACATTACGTATCGAAACCTTCGTTCTTGTACAGCCAGACGACGGCTTGTTTGCAAAAGCTGTGGCTAGGTATAAGTTGTGTACAACTTTGTTTCATGTAGGAGCCGTTCATTTTGCTTAAAACATTTAAACACAAGTTACATACTAAAGTCATGCATTTCCTCGAGGAATGGATTTCTTCAAACCCTAATCTTAAGAAAAAGCATTGACAATAATAAATCCATGGTTTAGAATAAACATTCAGTTCCTTTGTGCAGGCACCGTTATAGAAGTGCCTTACCAGAGAAAAGCCAATGCTCCTAACAAGGAAGTGCGAAGGAAATTGTTTATTTTATTGAGAATAATGGGCCAATCAATGGAGATTTGCGTCTCTAAGAGGCCCACTGAGGGGCTGGAGGGCACTGTAGTGACATTTATTAGATGGCGATCAGTGTGAGCATACGAAACCCCTAGGGAAATCTGGGCGCATTGGAATTTACCTATTTTGTCGATTCTTATTATTTAAGGATCAACTAAAATCCTGTTACAAATCACGTGTTTGGTTTAAGGGTCATGTTGCTGCTGTTGGTGTTCCGGGGGAATTACTGAAACTTCAAGCAAGACGGACGGACTAATACTTGAATAGATGGGCTTCACACGTAGTACACACTACAACCATCAAAATTGTGTTCAGAAGTTTAGTCCGAGAACCTGAAGGGGGTAAACCTGGTTTGCCTTCAATTTATTTATTCAGATATTAATTGTTTAATGACGCTGTCTGTACCTATCGGACAAGGGGTAATAATGTCGAATGGTAGGATGCTTCGGGAAAAGGATGAGGAAGGAACCGCATGTGACTTAGTTTATGGAAATATATAGGTATTTAGGTGGAGGATGTGATGAAAGGAAGAAATTCTAACCCTGCACCTACGAAACACAAAGAAAGTCTCTAACACTATATTGTTTACCTAGGCGCATGTGGGTTGGGAGCTTTAACAATGAAGTTGATGTTAAGTGAGAGGATTCATCTGGCGCAGGGTATGTATTAGTTACGGAACGTTATGGAAACTTCCGTTTATCTGCGGGTTCCACAAGATATGTGGGATACCTTAACTAGCTGAACGACCGTCTGCTTTTCAATGAGGAAGAAGTCCAATGAACTTTGTTAAGACGGAGTGAAATTAAATTAATAACGTGTATATGAACTTGGCGGGTGTGCGTGAATAGGAAGAAAAGTGAGAGGAGAAAAGGAATGTTTTACGATAACAATGGAGGAGAAAGGGAAAACAAACCGCGATAAAAGTCCAAGTGGCCGCTGTCGTAACGCGATGTATGTATGGTCAGACCAAGACAGCTTTGTGAATGCAAAATGGTCAGTGTCACTGACGAGTACAGCTGTCTTGTATCTAATAAACTGGGCTAGCACAATCTGTTACCTTCTATGTTTCCTTTTTCTTCAAATCGAAGAGCTTTGCTCTTATGTCCGCATTGCCTTCGAAAAACGGCAAAGAAAAGGTTATCTTATCAGCCTGTTCTCCGTGTGTCTGTCTTTGATGACCCTGTTTAAACTTTGTTATCACTTAAAACCAAACTTCACGAAACTATGAACGAAAGTAATGATACTGGAAGCCACTTCAAGGCCGTACTTTTTGATTTCCTAGAAGCACTAATAAAACATGGCGGACGTGCGAAGGCACGAGTCTGTAGCGACGCTAGCGCCGCTCACCTTAAGGTTGTAAAATGTTGCAGTAGAATTTCGGAAATTATGAATCTTTTGTTAAGGATACGTTTTTGTTTGGTGAAAAACTAAAAGGTGGCTGCCTTGGGAAGATGTTATTCAGCTTCGAGTTTGAAAACGATTACCGATAAGTTGTTTGAGCTAGATAAGTGAAATTTGGATATGAATGGATATAACACATAACCTCACATTATTTGAGAAGGATTTTTGTAACTAAAGAATTGTAAATACCGCGACGTGTGAAACTTGGAGCCTGTATACGCAGTATGTGGGCAAAATGCAAAATTTCTGTTAAAGCAGGTGGGCAAACAGTAACCACTGTGCCTTGAAGGGTTACGGTCTTACGAAATAGAATAATAATAATAATAATAATAATAATAATAACCATCATCATCACCTTCGTTGTCATAATTTTAAGATGACTCCCTCTGTCCCCGCCCTAGGACCTTTCCTTGAAATGGGATTCAGTTGTGGCTGATTACTTAGGCACAACAAACTCCAAGCGACAAGGGGAGTCGGACATCCTTCCAACAACCCTTGGCCCCCTCCATCCCCCCCCGGGCCCCCCCCCCCCCGTTATACGCTGTCACATCCATTGAGCCCCTGGCTGTCATGCAAAACCAGTGTCACCCTTCCTTCTCTGCAGGCATTCAGCAGTACCCAAGTTCGATTCGACCAACTTGAAGGAGTTTGAAATCGGCTTACATAGAAGCAACTACTGCCGCATACAGTGCTTCATTATGCAACTCCGCCTTCTGCCACAGAGGCCCACAAATTGGGGATCGCTCGAGCGACACGTTGCTTATGAGAATTTTCATGTGCGGTCTTAAAATTCAGTACTTTGTACAGTGAAATAAAATGTCGAAGTACTGGTGCAAAGGCTGTTAAAATATAAATGAAAAATTTTTGTTTTTGTCGTATTACTACTATTTGAATAAACGGTGTTTTGAGAAAATCAGTCATGCAAAAGCGCGGAGATTTTCGTGCAGATAAAACCAAACACATTAAAAAGTACTAGTAAGTTACCCAGTAAACTGGAGTGTTCTGGAGAGACAGCAACATGTGTAGTAAAACACGAAAATTGATGGAAAAACAGCTCTCAGTGTGTAGTGTTGCACTACAGAAGTAACGTTCGAACATTTCGGAGTGTTAAACACTACAGTACTGACTAAAATATACCTTCACTGCCGTCCGTTGCTGCCATCCTCCGCTCGTGTTTGTGAATACTTTCAAACATATAACAACAGAATTTGTTTATTTTTCAACTTTAAAAGAATATTTACTCGCGAGGTTTGAGATTCTAGCAGCTGTGCTGATAAAATTTTTCCTCTTCACGGATATGACCCTGTGTCGTTTGGCGGGTACTTTCAAACGTCTGGAAGGATTGTAGTACCTTAATGAACAGCTCTTTCGAAACGTCGGGAACGACTCGGTCAAAGACACAGCCTCACACCTCAAAAGACTGGAATTTTCATAATACTGATTCATTTCGCATAGCGTCATGTCGCGAACAAAGCTTCTTATGGAAAGTACAGCTTTGTTGTATGTGATGCCTTGTAATGGGGTAAAACCAGGGCTGTGGAGTCGGTACACAAAACCTCCGACTCCCACTCCTCGATTTTTAAAACTCCCGACTCCGACTCCTTCATAAAAGCTCAATATGTAATATATAATAATGGTAAACCTATTAATGCGGTAAATGATATCATAAGACATTTCATCACCAGCACTTGAATGATCAGGCTGCTTTTTAGACTTATAACCTACACTTAAGTATAAGTGTAACGGTTATTGTAGCTAGTATCTATTTAAGATTTTATATTGAGGTCGGAGTCGGAGTCGGTACATTTTTACCGACTCCGACTGCACCCAAAATTCCTTCGGACTCCGACTCCGACTCCACGACTCCGGCTGCGACGCCACAGAGCCCTGGTTAAAACTTCACATCCGTTTAGGAGGTACTCATGTCTTCATCTTTAGATGAACATTTTGTTCTTAAATTCCGCAAGTTTCCATCTGAGTTAATTCCTTTCCGTCCTAGAATGGGGCAAGTTTCATAGTCACCGCCGTAGTAAATATTAAATCTTGTATACTTTGTTGTGCGTAGTACCTGTTTACTCGCACGTGTCGTTGCAATACACAGCGTAGGATAAAGTGAGTATTGCAGAAAAGGAGGATCGTAGGCACTGAGGATTTTCCTCATCACATCGCATTATATTTAAGCTGTTTTCTTACTTTATGTAGCATAAACAGTTGTGTGAAATAGTATCTAGATGCTGTTCTCTGTAACAAATTCAGTAAGTGTATCACATCCAATTCTTCGTATTTTCCGAAGAGCAGTTTGTGTAAAGTTTGTTTTCAGAATCCCCTTAGCGTGTGATGGTGTTTTGAATTACCGCTTCAATGCACATCCTTAAGTGTAGCTTTTCGTTTTAATGCAGTATAAACTCCCCTCTTATTTCTCATTCTGTTGTTGTTTTCATCGCGAAGAATTTTGGTAAGGGTAAGAATATTAACAATTTAACCAGCCCAGTGATTACGGATCCTTCTTAAAGCAATTTGAATTTAACACTCTCCTGCTGACTGGTCGAATTTAAAACGATATTCAAGGAACTGTTGCAAAATCTATATACCGGAGGCAAAGGGTCTTTAGTATTCAACTTTGGATATTTTTGAGGCAGGCACTTAAAGGTACATTGATATTTGAGAAGTTACTGAAGAAATAGCGTCAGAGAAGAGAGTTAACATAGGGGATTCCCCTAGAACCTGTGTAAATTTCTACAAGGAGTGCGGCGTCACGTTCTCTAAGGCAGTACTATTAAAAAGACGATACCGATGATGAGGATAAATCATTATTAAGGACGTCCGCGTACATGAGAACGTAGGCCACAATTATATCTTATATAATCGTTAGATATCAAATTTATAGAAATAACTTCCTAGAGGTTATTGTTTTATCCCGCGCTCATTGTTTTCTGTCTATTAATTGTATACCATAAAGACAGAAATCTGTGTTATGCTAAAATTGTACAGTCGAACCCGGCTATAACGACATCGGTTTAAGCGACACCTCGTCTATAGCGTCAGATATTCTGTGGTGCCAGTTAATTCCTCACTTTAAACATAACATTATAAGGCTCGGTTATAACGACACTCGTTTATAACGACACAAAATGTTTGGTCCCTTGCATGACGTTGTAACCGAGTTCTGTTGTATATTACATTGTATCATCTGTTAGCCGTAGAAGACTCATACAATTCTCAAATCTTGGCTACAGTAACTCCCAGCAGAAAACACACGCAGTAGGTGGCAGTAGTATTCAAGAGTGACTGTACAGTGCTTTCATCGATATGATAATTGTTCTATGGCAAGTAACTACGACATCTGACTCAGAATTAAAAAACAAATACACCGAAAGGTTAAGTAAAACGGTTGAGCTTTGTGGACTGTTTCCATCTCAGTGTTTTGAGTTGCGCCTGTTGATTTAACTTGACCACATGAATCAGCTTGTTGTGTCTTCTAGAGGTCAGTATTCGGAATATACAGCGTGTTCCACTAAAAAGCCACACGTTTTCTTTATTTTGCCGTGCAAGCGGGACGGTTTTATTTGGAACATTCTGTATGATCAGTATTTCGAACCGTCAGATTAATTGACTATATACAAACCTACCCGAAAGCTGAACGCAAGTCACAACCCTGGAGACATAAGCATTTATAGGAGGGAAATGTTAAGGGAGCGTAGAATGAAGCAATGTGGTAAATTTTAGCGTAATATCCCAACGTTTCCTGAAGGGACTTACATGGAGATGTTGGGAACGAGAGTCTGCCGAAGTTGGCTAGCTTTAAAGGAGAATAAAAGAGTGTTGCAAGGTGACGAGATAGGTGGCAGTATAAACATTAATATTTACATCAGTAGTACCAAATGTTTTCAAGTAATTAGCACTATACTCGCTGTTGGGGAGTCCAGTTTTTAACTTCTGTCCAGGGCGAAGTGCCTCTTGTTTTTCTTCAGTTACTCCACACGTGTGCTATGATATTAACTTATATAGATAACGATCGCTCCTTTACGTATTTAATAATAATTCTGCTACTGGTCACTTTGTAACAGAAATAATTTGTGGAGTTTTATTAAATAAAGGAGGAAAATCTTTGCATGAAAATCTAGGTCCGTTGTATTCAATTTGAGAAAAAAAAACAGTTGAATAAGAAAAACGCCTTATGTTTTAGAAGGATTTATAAACTTTTATCTTTATAAAACTAATTGTAATAAGTTTATAAATTTCAAAGTACTACATTTTAATGAAGGCTATTTCCATTCTCTACCAGAACTCCTTTAGGCGCTGACGTACAAGATTGCGTCAGAAGGCAGAAGCTGAGGCAGAGAGAAACAAAATAAGGCCCACAGAGTTACATTTTTGTTTTCTAAGTCGACAGTCTGCGTGTGTTAATTAAGAATCCAATTCTTTCTTTAATTACTTCCATGGCTTGGCTCATTATCCATAGTTCCCAATCCTCTCTTGCTATTTTTTCAATCATCGTCAGCCTCGTAAGAAACGAGAATGAAAGAATAAAAATAACTTAGGATAAAAGTAAGGATCTGATTATTATAGGGTTTCTGCAAAAATTGAAACCCGGTGGTATGCAATTCAGGCACGCAGAGAAAATCAAGGCTTTGAGCATGGTAGTGAGGATGATGGGGGAGGGGCAAGCAAGTGCCTTTCAAGAGATTTAGGGATTACGTTGGAAGAGAGGGTAGAAGTGGCGGGGGTGAGAGGGCAATACTTAGTCGTGAAATTCCCATGGGCATGTGAACGCGCACCTCGCAGTTCCCACGACGGATTCCATCCTGACGACGAAGAGACGGAGAAATCAGGATTTCTCGTCTTCTGAAGAGAGATGGAGGGAAACCAAGTCTCAAATTCATTAATTAACGTTCCCTGGCGATGCAGCATGAGACCGGCCAAACCGCTTAATATGGCTTCGCCTTACTTGTGGGCAACGATTCTTCCGAATGTATAGAATAGAAAGATGTACTGAGAAGCCGTGTAAATCAGTGCGATTGAATTTAATTTTGTAGTTGATAAAAGTTTTATTGAAAATTAGCACACCGCGGTGCAGAACATCAGCGCGCTATATAGATGCAAATGTGCCTTTCCCTTAATGCATAAAAATTCGTATAATTTGTATCACGCTTCCATATAATGGTAAATTTACAGGATTCCCCCCAAACACTTGGAATTCTATCGTTATTATTTCCCAGAAAAGCAGATGATTGTTGTAGTTACAAGTACGTACCCCAGGTGGCAGTTATTGATGGACACGTCTGCTGTTCTGAAGCAGTCAACCGGTACGTGTGCCTCAATCAGAACTGCAAATTCGGTGATTGCCGGTAAAGTTATCTCTACTTACTGACATGGCTGTCTTTGAATCCTCCTTAATATCTATGGTGTTATTGACTCGCTGAATATGTGAGGTCGTACCTGTGTCCCTCCAGTGATATGATTTAAAGAAGTGGATAATTTTTAGAATTGTCCGTGGACACCGTAGAGAGAAAACCATGTCGTCAAATTTCCCGTTAAAATGACAACGGGCTTCATAAAAATAGCTTAAAATTGTACAGAGATCCGAGACAGCCCGGTCGGTAAAGCTACTTGCCATGGTGCTGGAAACCTGTCTTCGATTCAAGGGGTGAGTAAATGTGGCTCTCCTAGTATGTGGGGCTCATTCAGCATTCGGATTCGGAAGGAGTGCCTATGAAAACTGCTCCGTTCATCCTTCATATTTACGTATAGAGTAAATCTAGAACACCTGAATGGACGTCCCTACAATTTGGTATTGTGGGTTATTACGAGAAAGGGTCCAGCCTTTCGTTTTTGTTTAAAATCGGACAAATGAAGCTTACACTTGACATGACAATCTGCGTGTAGGCATAGGCATGTAAGTGTTCTTGGCCCCATCCATAAGATATATTGGCCTACGTAACATCAATGAGGGAACCAAAGGAAGATGTCACAGCCCTTAACCCTTTAAAGACGAAGCGTATCTGTTTTATATAAGGACTCAACGCGTACTGCGCTGTAAACACTCTCCACTTCGGTTATAAAAACCAGTCTCTTTAATGTTTTGTAAGGCAAAAGTTGCTGTTTGTTCTGAGATCCGTACAAAACACATAAACGCAATGTTGGCACCACGTAGAATTTTTTAATGTTAAACCTGGTGGTACGTAAAGTTACCGCTAGGCTTTAAAAGATTAAGATGCGGAGAGGTTTGTTTTGTTGTTAGTGTAGTGCTTCATTAAACATGACTTCAAAGGCTCTTTCTTTATTGTTATATTGTTACAAACGCTACGATATTTCTCCATTTTATAACAGCATCCCTACAATCGGGCGTAGTTTGTTCTAAAATTTTTAGAAGTGTACGAGGAAAACTTCTAGTGTCTGTTGCGTAGAGAAGTGTCAAAACTCGCATAGGTCGATATCCTTTTTGGAATAATTCACGAACTGAAAGTTAAGAGGAAGCAACAGTGTGAAGGCCACAGAATCCTTAGGCTATGCCTAAGTTTTCAAAGTCGTTTTCGGGGTTAATATAGACTTAGCTTGAAACTGAACATTTAGCTACACTTAAGATCGAGTTGTAGAATGCCCGGTGGTTTACCTTCTCTGCCCCCACATTTGTCCTTAAGAAAAGTGATACATTCTTGTGGTGTTGGCAGTGAAAATTTGGAAAAATGAGGTGCCCAATTTCCTGATACATGAATGTGCTTGTCCGTTTTTCTGCGTCGTAGCTAGTCAGAATTTCTTTAACGTGCTTATATGAAGGTTATTCTGTAAATGCTGCAAAGATATTCCACCGTTGGCAAAATGTTTTATATATATACGTATAAAAGAGGCAATTTTATACCTGCTTGCCCGTCGTTAGTGACTCCTTCTTGCATATTTATCAGCGAAAAGAATGCTTCTGATAAGCGATGGAAGAAAATATGTAGCTGCATTTTATATCCTGGAAAATTCTTGCCTTTGTCTTAGGATTTAATGAGGTAATGAAATAAAAACAGGTAACGCCCCTAAAATTGTTAAGTTTATTCGTATATTTTCAAAATTTTTTATTCCAAAATCAATGAGTTCTTCAGGACAGACATAGGAATTACTGGCCTGTCATTCTGCATAACAGTTAAAAGATGTTTCTGTCTCCTACGTTTGTAGGTTCTATGTGTGGAATCTGCGCTCTTCTGTGGTGTTACGCAGCGCCGAGTGGTAATCCTTTACCGACGTTTCGGGACAACATATCGGTCCCATCTTCAAGGGTCAAGAAGTCCAAGAAGACTTGGACCGACCCCTTGAAGATGGGACCGATACGTTGTCCCGAAACGTCTGTAAAAGATTACCACTCGACGCTGTGTTATACCCCAGAAGAATGCAGATCTCATCAGCATTGCGGCGGGAGCCTGAAATCAAGGTTCTGTGTGTGTTTACAATGTAATTTTCTTTAGCATAGGCACTTCCTTGTTACAAATTATTTCAAATTTAGACTTAAAGAGTTATTCTGCCAACAAAATGATATAAAATGAAAAATGCTGCAGATAAGGACAGGATGAACTAATTAGTGGCCATAATAATAGTAGTAATAATAATTATGATAATAATAACAATAATAATACACTGTGTACCGGAAGCCCTTATTTCCATAATTAATTACAGCATCTATTTGACAGTACGTTTTCAATTTGAAGGTAGCATGTTTTATTTGAGTGTCAGTAGGCCGACAAACCATACAGGGAATATTAATTTTGAAGCGTAACATTTTAATAACACACTTTGTGTGCACGTATGCATTGGTTACACCACCCCCCCCCCGCCCCGCACCTCCCCGTCTCGTCGCACAGTTGCATATCTTTAACGTTCATTATTTTTGCTCTTTGAAATGATGTGAAATGAGTGTTTGTTACAGGATAGGTAGAAAGGTAGAATGTGATAGTGAAAAAGAAGCTGACATTTATGGGAAGGGCAAAAGTGATACAAACTCAGCGCAGTTTAAAACGCTGCAGTTATTTTGAGGTTGGTTTTCTGACGCATTTAGCTGTGACTGTGGGAGAAAACTGTTAGGCTTTATATGAAACCTTTTTCCAGTACTTTGATAAAATTTAATTCGGGCTTAATGAAAAATAGAAACACAGCAGTTATATTCCCCTTACAAATTTAAGTGTAATTAAGTTCTAACATCTAGCCAACCAGTTAGTGTATTTAACGTCTAACGCCTTGCCAACCAATAAGTTTAGGCCTAACTGACTTCTAACACTTTGTGCCAACCAAGAAGACGGAAATTAAATATTTTTCGTCGCAAAACGGATATGAATAAGTTCACTCTAATAGTCGTCGAGAGGAACATGTGGACTGGTGGCTATGACCTTGCGTTTATTAGCCCTTTAAAGACGAAGCGTATCTGTTTTATATAAGGACTCAGTGCGTACCGCGCTGTAAACACTCTCGACTTCGGTTATAAAAACCAATCTCTTAATGTTTTATAAGGCAAAAGTTGCTGTTTGTTCTGAGATCCGTACAAAACACATAAACGCAATGTGGGCACCACGTAGAATTTTTTAATGTTAAACCTGGTGGTACGTAAAGTTACCGCTAGGCTTTAAAAGGTTAATACATACTGAGCTTTTATGAAGGAGTCGGAGTCGGAGTCGGAGCTTTTGTGTACCGACTCCACAGCCCTGTATGCTAGTGTACGTTAATGTCAGTGTGGCCTTCACGAATACGGCAGACGTATGCCTGTCTTGTTCTGAGCACCTAAATACACGGACATGATCGTGGTGGTTGCCAGAAGCTTTTAATGAAACTCCGTCGCGAAAGTGCTGTAGGAAAACATGATGAGGAATGCATTTTGTAATTAAAACATGGCGTGTGTATTGGGGTAGGTACGAGCTGGGAGTGGGAGTTGCTTGTACGGCCCCCTTTCAACTGCTCGTATATATCAGGAGTGTTGATAGCACTTCAGAACCGCAACCGGAAACATTGTAATGGGGCGAGGAGGGAGGCTTTAGACCCGTGTCCTTTAAAAAATGTTTGTAGAAACTTAGCTGGCGCATTTGCGAAGAAATGTCTCAAAAGTTGGCAGGGTAACTTCGCTATGTATGTATGTATGTATGTATGTATGTATGTATGTATGTATGTATGTATGTCGGCATAAAATAACGTGGTAATCGCTAAACCGGTATTAAATGTAAGCTCTGTTACGGAATGTTACCAAAATATGTCGATATTTTGTATTGCGGGGTGTTCTTAACTGCTGTCCATGTTTTTCATTTTATTAATTTTGGTCAAAAACTGTTACAACACAGAACATGTATGACGTCAATTTAAATTTCAAATAAAGAGGTCCTGCAAGTGGAAGGAAATTGTCCTCTGTGCAGCGGTCTTCCTTCACCCAAAACCAAGTGTCTGCAAGTGTGCCTGTCTCTTCTGTCCTCTTCTGTCAGTGTACGGCTAGTCACACGTTTTGCTCCATCCATCCATCCATCCGTCCGTCCGTCCGTCCGTCCGTCCGTCCGTCCGTCCGTCTGTCCGTCCTTCCGTCCGTCCATCCGTCACTCCGTCCGTCCGTCCCTCCGGCCGTCGGTACGTCCGTCCATCCATCCATCCATCCTTCCATCCGTCCGTCCGTCCGTCTGTCCGTCCCTCCGTCCGTCCATCCGTCACTGCGTCCGTCCGTCCCTCCGGCCGTCGGTCCGTCCGTCCATCCATCCATCCATCCATCCCTCCATCTTCCTTCGGGTCTTTCATATTCCCTGAGATATCCCATTTGGTATTTTCCGTGACAATATTTTTCCTTGCATTCTTTTTACGTGTTAAAAATACTGTGAAGGTTTTTCTTCAGTTACTTTGAATGTATTCTGTATATTCCATAGTTGCTCTAATAGTGTCACTTTGAGCTTCTATTTTCTTTATTTCCTTGCAGGTGTCCTCAAAAAGCCATCTCAGTCTCAAGTGCTCTGTTATTGTGTTGCGTATTCATTGTCCGCGATACTGAATTTAAATAAAATATAAATAAATTCATGTGGCTCAGTTATACCAAGTTTGTTCGAAATTGGCCAGATAAACGTATGTGGTAGCTTCTGCTTTCAAGAAGTGCAAAGGGAGGAACATGAGAAGAGAAGAGACGGTTTTTTAAGTGCAAATAATAGTGAAGTCATGTATTTTCGTTATACTGTATATGTTTTGGAAGCTGGAGACAGAAGTTTCCTCCGAATTGCCAGTAAATTTGTACCAGAATACAGAGCATCAAATTCTTCGCATAACAAAGGAGTTCGTCCAGCATCAGGAAAACTGTTGTAAAGCATTTTGGTATTCATTGTCCCAGTTGGTATATATTCAATATGTATATATATAAATACAAAACCGTCAGATGGCCAACAATATATGCTTTATTATTATATATAGATTAAAAACAGAGCAGCTAGTTCCAGTTGCCTACAACCACCAGGGCAGTAAAGAACACAGCAAGAAAACCGGTTCTGCACTACCTTCACACGAAAGCAATAGCCACGTGCCAGGGCAACAACAGAAAATTAACCATAAGAAGAACCCCTACGAAAATATGGGACAACCCAAAACCAGATAACGGAAAGAAGAACATAAACGCACTTCTAACAACTTCTGAATCTGATTTATAAAGTGCAACCACCACGATATATAAGACGACTATATAACCCGATAATAGACAACATCCGTCGATAATTTTAAGTACTTTTATACATTGTATTTTATACTGTATTACGCCAACATATGTCACGTTTTATACTGTAAAGTGAAGGTCTTCACTTCTTTTCACTTATGGGGAGTTCTTGCTAATACTGGTTTTTGAATTTGAGCCTGATGATGGCCAAATGCGGCCGAAACTAGTTGCTGTGTTTTTAGTCTATATATAATAATAAAGTATATATTGTTGTCTATCTGACGGTTTTATATTTATATATACATATTGTTGTAAAGCATATTGCTAGCAAAATTGTGTAAATAATGGCATAAAATTTGAATTATGGTCACACTTAGTAAGTAAAAATGAAAAATGTAGCTGTATCAGTACTTTATGGACAAATGAACCGGTCAGTGTAGTCAGAAATCTTGACTTGAAGAGGCAGAGTTAGAGGTTTGGACGTAGGGAGCAGAATAATATTGTAATTTGTATTAAAAGTGTTGTGAGTGACAGAGTGTGGCGGTGTGAGTTTATCTTGTTGCGAATGAGGTTATTGGCAGCTATAATGTGCAAGAAAAGAGAAGGCTAACGTCACTGTGTGGTGGCAGAAAAAAAAAAAGATTTTAGGCATCAGGTTTAAAAACGTTGTAAAATTATGCAACGTAATGTGAGAAATCCCAACCCTGTCCCATGCTGTCTTATTTAAGTAACCGTATACATATTTAAAAATGATATCCACGGTGAAGTTTTTCGTTAAAACGTTTCTACAGACTGAGCTTTTCCCTGCGAAAAAAAAAGAAACTAGTAATTTTCATTCTGCCCCTGAAGTCTGAGGTCTCAGGTGTTTAGCGAAGAATGTATTTCGTGTTAGATAAGTAAGAGGCAACGTTCGGTGAATTCCTTTCAATGCCACCTCATATGTAGTGATATAATTCGGTTTGAAATATTGGATATTGACTGTTGAAGATTGTAATCAGAAGAAAAATCTTATATCATGAACGTACGACATCGTATTGACATATTTTATAAGGGGGAAAAAAAAGAGAAAAGGTAAATATGTCGGTGAAAATGAAGTATTCAGATTCCAAGCAAAATCTTGTTTTCTTGTTGGTATTTTCTTGTGATTCTATATGCTGAACATTGTGTTGCAAAGGAAGAGGAAATTGAATTGAGATTTTGGGGTTGACGTACCGCGGAAGGATGGACGGAAAACGCATGAGTTCTATACAGTATTCCTGTAGAAAACGCCATGTGGCTTCAACATGGAGCAGTACGTATGAATAAAACAGGTTGGCACCACAACAAGCAGAAGGAAATACGATGTCGTAAGAGGAACAAGCTTTTTAGAGGTGAATGTGTATTACCGTTGCTGGCAGGAGACGAGACGAGACGAGACGAGACGAGACACAGGGGGTTGCGAAATTATCACAGCGCCTAGATAGCTATATATGTGTCACACGGTTTTGGCACTCCCCACGTTTCCATATGTTTACTTTGCTGATTTTGTTCATATTCGCGTGTTTGTAATAAGAAACCGACGTTAAAGGAACATGGTCAGTTATAGTCCTCAAGGTAAACAAATGATTAACGCTCAGTTTGGTCCCATGTGTAAAATTATTTTTCATCTCTAGGCTCTGGGAATGATGCTGTCCCCGAAACGTCATTTCTTTTTTTGTTCACGGGTCGTTGGATGTACCGTCGAACCCGGTTATAACGACATCGGTTTACACGACACCTCGTCTATAGCGTCAGATATTCTGTGGTACCAATTAATTCGTCACTGTTAACCGTAACATTATACTACTCGGTTATAACACCCGTTTATAACGACACAAAATATTCAGTCCCTTTCATGACGTTATAACCGAGTTCTACTGTAGTTTATAAGTAAACGTTTTAAAATTCTGACGGGTTTACTGTTGTTAGATGACACTCATATTCGACACTAATGACCATTTCGCATTTCGTTTGATCATTCGACGTAGCCTAGTAATCATTCAAATTATTTTCCTTTAAAGAGTTACAAGACGTTTTGAAATACAAAATTTTTAGGAATTCTAATACGAAAGCGCAAAACAAGGTTAAGAAGGTAAAATAATAACACTGAGACCTTTTGTAATATGTAGGTATAAATAAGTTGTTCAGAACTGACTAAGCAAATAACTGTTCATACGTTTTTGTACATTTTCCATGATGTTACTATGTCACTATTGTGGTACGTACGTAATATACTGAACATTTATGTTACAACAGAGAAAAAATAATTTTTAAGACTTTAAATGGCGGATTTAATCTATAGGCATATACAAATAAAAAACTTCAGTTTATACCTCACGGAGAACCTGTTTCGTGTTTAGTATAGTAGTAGATCAATTGATGTTGTATAAAAATGCATTCTGTTTGTAGTTAGAATCGTGCAGGTGACATAAGTATCCCTTTGAATACTAAATTAAAGCTGAATTATATTTAAAGATTCAGCCCGTACCGCGCAGTAAACGTACACCGTCTCGGTTATAAAAACCAGTCAGTTAATGCTGTATAGGGAAATAATCGCTGTTTGTTCTGAGATCCATATAAAACATAAATGCATTCTGTGGACAGAACGTAGAATTTCTGTATGACAAACCTGGTGGTACATAAAGTAACCACTGGGCTTTAAACGGTAAACTGCTATGGCAAACTGCAGAGTTTCTAGATGTTAGGCTAAGTGGCATACATTTAGCACCGTTCTTTAAGTGGTTAATATTTTAAGCGGATCCTTAGTTTCCAAACACTATAGTTATATTTCTGATATTGTGGAAAGCGAACGGTAGTAGGTTGCCTTGTGTTTGGTCTGTAACGTCCGGAGGACAGGAGGAAGAGAGGCGGGGAGACGTATCCGGGGTTTGAAATCAGGACACGTCTCGCTTGTCAGCAACCCGGCAACATCTCCCCGAGCGTCGTTTGCTAACGAGGGGGGACAAAAGAGAAAAACAGCAATACGACTCTAAACTTTGTCAAAAACGCCTCTCAATTTATCCACAAACTTCATTTAGTTGGTCTTATTTGCTTCAAGGCACGGCTAATGTAACTTAAGGTCTTGCTCCTCGTTAGGTTGCAGTGACTTGGAGGGTTCCTAAGTTGAAATGTGTCCGGCGCTGTGTCCGGTACCTGTAGTGCTTTACAAAACAGGTACCGCTGATTCGTTGTACCTCCGATTGGCAGAATTTAAAAATTAGATATTGGATTTGTGGGATATGACGTCTTGCAAACCAGCATCGTATTTCAAGTGATAACCTGTATAACTCTGAGATGGGCCCAGTTCGAATTTCGGCTCACATACCGGTTACCCTGAATGACTTTCTGGCGGTTTTCCTTAGCAGTTTCAGGCAAATGCCGATGTTTAATATGAAATTAGAAAGCATTCTCTTCCTTGGAATATATTTGACGATATATTATTTGATGCTTACCCGCGGATAATCGAAAGTCAGTCAAAACAAAGAAGGTTTAATTGAAGTAAATAATAATAATAATATAATAATACCAACAACAGTAATAATAAATTCAATTTTCATTTATTGAAGTGCTGGCGTAACACTGCGAAGGATGATTACAAAATTAGCACAGTATAATCACAACACAGTTTACTAAAATAAACAATACAAACAAAGAAACACAACCACACGACAGTCATAATAATAATAATAATAATAATAATAATAATAATAATAATAATAATACGCTTTTCACTGCGGAGTCCGATGCCCCATATTGTGACCTAGTGACAGTGTCGTTAAATAAACAATAATTAAATTAAGTAAATGACACCACATACTCTGATGTCTCGTTAATATTGTTTCAGGGAATATAATGATTACATTTTCAGGCGTAATAGATCTGTAGATGGAGGCAGCAGGTTACTCCGAAACGGTGCTAACCCCTACCAGACCACACCACAGTATTTCTTGTAAGACCAAAATCTAAATATCTCTTGTTGTCGACCGAAACTAAAATGTCATATATAGGTCCAGTTTGAAAGGATTTGTGGTTTTTCACATTTGCGTTGCTGCAAGTATGAAGATTTCTGTCTTGTGAGATGTGACGCCGTGTACTTTTGGAGATATGTACTGACGTTTCAGAGGAGGGGGTTCTTTTTTGTCTTGGCAGAAGTGAAGTTTTAAGTGCGAGATTTCAGAGTTCCGCCGCAGTTAGGCTTTAACCTTTTAAAGCCTAGCGGTAACTTTACCTACCACCAGGTTTAACATTAAAAAATTCTACGTGGTGCCCACGTTGCGTTTATGTGTTTTGTACGGATCTCAGAACAAACAGCAACTTTTGCCTTATAAAACATTAAGAGACTAGTTTTTATAACCGAAGTGCAGAGTGTTTACAGCGCGGTACGCACTGAGTCCTTATATAAAACAGACACGCTTCCTCTTTAACCATTTAAAGCCTAGCGGTAACTTTACATACCGCCAGGCTTAACATTAAAAAATTCTACGTGGTGCCCACATTCCGTTTATGTGTTTTGTACGGATCTCAGAACAAACAGCAACTTTTGCCTTATAAAACATTAAGAGACTGGTTTTTATAACCGAAGTGGAGAGTGTTTACAGCGCGGTACGCACTGAGTCCTTATATAAAACAGATACGCTTCGTCTTTAAAGGGTTAAGATTGAACAGCTTTTCCTTAACGATTTGCTTAAAATAAACAATCCTTTTTATATTTACTCACATTTCAATGTCTGCAATTAAAGGTCATAGTTTAGACTGTTATTTTTTCACTGTGACGCTACATCACAAAACGGGCCTATGCCGCCTCATTGTTGAGGCTCCTATATCACACACAACTAGATGCACACAGACACACGGTAGGACTCATCTGAATGAGTTATCAGTTCGTCGCAGGGGCCGCTACCTACACAACAAACACAAAAACGAACATTCACACCTTTAGCGGGATTCGAACCCGTGATCCCATAAATCACGCGGCTGCATACGTACGCCCTAGACCGCGCGGCCACCGGAATCAGCTTATGTTTTTTTATCCGTGTTAGAATTGGACAATGAAGACGGCCCGCTTCTGCGTTCGTTTAATTATTTCGTACGTGGAGCACGCACAGGCTAAAGGATGTGAGTCCCACGCCCGCAGGCACTGAACAGTCTGATAAATCAGTTTGGAGACCACAGTCTGTTTGCTGATCTTCAGACAAAGGGCAACTATTGAACGATTGCGTATGCAAAGTACGATTTGCCAGCCTGTTGTTAGTGGTCTGCTGTTGCTGATGTAGCCTCCGCATTTATTCGCTCGACAAACATCAGTTCACAACCGCCACGAAATTTCCGGTTACGTCGGCAAAATCCCAGAGAATTCATTCAGGCAGGCAAGACAGGACAACGCTGGAATACTTATATAGAAGCTGGATAATAGATAACGCAGCTCCGGTGGCTCTCTAGAGTGTGTCCTCAGAAACTACATTCAGGTTACGGTCAGTTGTGATAATGAAGCATGTGGTGATGCATATGTGTCTGCATATTTAAAGTTTTCCATACCGTGTACGTGTACATATAATTTATATTGTTTTTTAACGAACTCCTACACTAAAAAACACAATGTTTCAGGTTTAACCCTTTAAATACGAAGCGTATTTGTTTTATATAAGGACTCAGTGCGTACCGCGCTCTAAACACTCTCCACTTCGGTTATAAAAACCAGTCTCTTAATGTTTTATAAGGCAAAAGTTGCTGTTTGTTCTGAGATCCGTACAAAACACATAAACGCAATGTGGGCACCACGTAGAATTTTTTAATGTTAAACCTGGTGGTACGTAAAGTTACCGCTAGGCCTTAAAAGGTTATAACATATATAGATATGTTCGTGTACTGATACCAGAAACAAATATTTTGACAACCATTCTGTACGTCATAGCGAATTTCTTAGGCATTAAACGTGAAAGGAATCTTAAAATTTGTGTTTCTTCATCGTAATGCGTATTGGGATGCAGCAGTACAGGTAAACATTCTGTGCTGTACCGAAACTTCCTGTGTATCGTTGGAGGAAATTAACTAAAAGGGAAAGGCCGCCAAATAACAATACTTTTCATTACTTTGGTCGTAGTACGCCTTTTAACTACACTTTGTAGTGAATGTGTAAGGAATGGCAAGGGGTAGGGGGATGAAACATCCACAGGCCTATAAAATTACTTTTAAAAAGAGCAAGAGAAAGTCTTAAGTTCAGGGTGAGAGTTATGAGAAGACACCAGATAAAATCTCTGGAATGAATCCGAATAGTGCGAAAGAAAATACGTGACCTAAGATTGCTGTAGGGTGTGAAACTCTTAAGATCCAGGTTTCTCTTTATCTTAGGCGTTTAACACAAAACGAATGACTCGCCAACAGTCATCTGTTAGATAAACAGCGAATTATGGAAGAGTGTATGTATGACACAGCAGCAAGTAGCTTTGTGTGTAACGAGATAAATGCAAAATATTTATTTGTTAATAACAGCTAAACGTTTCTTAGAGACAGTATATTGAATTAGGTTAATCAGACTAACCCTTTAAAGACGAAGCCTATATGTTTTATATAAGGACTCAGTGCGTACCGCGCTGTAAACACTCTCCACTTCGGTTATAAAAACCAATCTCTTAATGTTTTATAAGGCAAAAGTTGCTGTTTGTTCTGAGATCCGTACAAAACACATAAACGCAATGTGGGCACCACGTAGAATTTTTTAATGTTAAACCTGGTGGTATGTAAAGTTACCGCTAGGCTTTAAAAGGTTAATAACAGTGGGCACAGGATGGAAGTGTGAAGTTCAGTGAATAATATAGATGAACTCAGCCCCAAAATCTCACCAAATACGGTGCGTCTTCATCCCTGCTTATTGTGGCATGAAGCATGAAGGCGGCCGGGATAGCGTAGTCGGTATAGCGACTCGTTAAGGGCTGGAGGGTCCGGGGATCGAATCCCGGTAGGGGCTAGATTTTGCTGATCACAGTGGCCGCGTGGTCTAAGGCGTAGGTCTGCGGCCGAGCGCTTGCTAGGATCGTGGGTTTGAATCCCACGGGGGTGTGACTCTTTGTCTTGTACAGTGTTTGTGTTGTCAGGTTGAGAGGTCTCTGCGACGGGCCGATCCCTCGTCCAGAGGATTCCAACCGACTGTGGTGTGTGTTTGATCAAGTGAAAATAAACAACCTGGACACCTACTGTGAGTAGGTAGAAAAGATAAGGACTGCGAAACGAAACGAAACGAAGCATGAAATGATAATTGTGTGTGTGTAATGCGGGTGGCATATATAGTGACCACCGTCCTTTGATGGGAACCGATCTAAGCCAATCGCGATAATTAATGAATAAAAATTTTGCTTACAATTTCCATCTTGCTTCATGGTAGCTTAGCTTTTTCAAGGTCTGTGTTTGTACAGTGTTTTGTATTTCAGCATGAAGGGACTGTTTTCGAGACCACGTGTTTTACTTACGTGTCCGTCCAGTCTTATCAGTTCAGAATGCTTGGGCTGTACCGTATCACAGCGCCCATATTATTACACCAGCCCCGCTCAGTCCATAGCTTGCGCGCAGTGTGTCTACAACAGAGCGGTACGTTGCCCGCGGAGACATTTGGAATGAAAAAAATTTAAACATTTGCCTGGAAAAACTAAATCAGAACGCTGAAGCGGATTTTTAAAATTGTGAGCTGTTTACTGATGGATTATTACATTAAATTACTAATTGATTTTGTAAAAATGTGCTTAAAAAGCGACATTTTATAATAGGTAAGTGAATTTTAAAATAATAATTTCCAATTATTGCCAGTATATTTTTTGTTACACACAGTCTACAGAAAAATAGACAAAGTTATACGTGTACTATAGACCTGCGTATTCAGCCTTCTATCTATGTGTTGAATTTCATGTTTCGGGCATGCGCACCAAATTTTGCTGCAGTTGCCCGCACCACATAAAGGGTTGAGCGGGCCTGTATTGTACAGTCACTTAAGCCAAGTACATAGGGTCCTTTTTATTCTAGAAATTACAAAAATTATCAAAATTCGAATTCGTTAAGAGCACCATATTATAGGGCCAGTAATTCTTCAGAAGCACGTTATTTCATGTAGAGAGAGAGACATAACTGGCTAGGGACAGCTCTCTTGTACCACGACATGACTTTGCGTGCTGTCGGTTGGGGGGGGGGGGCGCAGTAAATGATAAATTATTGTGTAGTAGAGAATTATGGACGTAAAGGAGGGTTACAGTGATGGGAACGTCTGTGGTATCTTCTTAAGGACGTTGATATAGTACGTTAGGGAGATTTTTGGCGGTGGAATTACATAGACCTGTTCTTGGGTGATATCTCTGGAACGTGGGGATATTATACATATTTTTGCTTTATATAGTCATGTAAGCCGATCGCAGTGGCCGCGCGGTCTAAGGCGTAGGTCTGCGGCCAAGCGCTTGGCGGGATCGTGGGTTCGAATCCCACCGGGGGCATGGACGTTTGTCTCTTGTGAGTGTTTGTGTTGTCAGGTAGAGGTCTCTGCGACGGGCCGATCCCTCGTCCAGAGGAATCCTACCGACTGCGGTGTGTGTCTGAGTGTGCTCAAGTGAAAATAAACAACCTCAACACCTGCTGTGAGTAGGCAGAAGAGGGAAGGACTACGAAACGAAAGAGTCATGTAATATAAACGTGATTTTGTCGTGTATTCCCGTAACAATAGGATATTTATTTGGACACGTACCTTATAATATATGGGCTGTTAGAGTTACTGTGTTCTTACTAAGGCATGATATGAATTTGTTAGTGTAATCCTCTGGCCCTGTAACATCGAATTAAAGATGGAGGCAAAGGAAGATACACAGGAATACCAAATGTGACAAATTAATAAAGTAAAATACTTCGTTTGCTGCAGAAGTTTATAGGGATTGAAATGGAATATTAACCCACAAAAGACGAAGTGTATCTGTTTTATACAAGGACAGCGCGTACCGCGCTGTAAACAGTCTCCACTTCGGTTATAAAAACCAGTCTCTTAATGTTTTATAAGGCAAAAGTTGCTGTTTGTTCTGAGATACGTACAAAACACATAAACGCAATGTGGGCACCACGTAGAATTTTTTAATGTTAAACCTGGTCGTACGTAAAGTTACCGCTAGGCTTTAAGAGGGTAAAGTACACGTATATATTAAACCAAACGACTGTTCCAAAAAATGATTCTTTCAAATTTCATCCTCTGCAAAGAATGGATAAATTTGTAACTCCGTATAGATTCGTGTGGGTCTAAAAATTGAATGGTAATTTTCGGATTGGATTCATCTGGCTCAGTATAGGGACCAGTGGCGTACTCTTGTGAAGACAGCAATGAAAATTCTGGTTCTGTCAAATGCTGGGAATGTCCTTGCTAGCTAAGGAACTGTTAGTTTCACGAGGAGGGCTGTGTTCCCTGAAGCCAGTTAGTCATATAAGTTTGTAAATTACATTTTTCAATTATTCTGATTTCCAGTGAACGCTCCAGCTTCAGTTTTAGAGCAGATTTTTTTTCTTATTTTGTACTGTTATTAGAACATTTTAAATCTGACTTTATTCTTATCTTAGCTTTTTATTCTCTCAAAAGTGAATTATACGTACCGCACACTTAATAAACACACGCCCACCCGTCATTTGTTGAGAGATAGAAGGAAGGGGAGAAGAGAAATGATTACCAAGTCAATGCGTTCTTCAGAAGTGTTATTAAGCAACTGAAAATTGAATAACTTTCTTAGACCTTAACATAGGTTCTTGTTTAGGTAGAGAATATTCAAATACAAGAATCTGATTCTGTCTGTTGTCCATTGTCCGTGTCTGAGGTGTACTTGATATATACGGCGTTCCGGAATCCAGCTGTGCTTCCAATATCAGGTTAGAATAATATCGTGAAACCTAAAACCAACTTTCGAAAATTCCTTTCTTATAAAATAGGTCTGTGTCTCAGGTAATGGACAATGCCAAACGTAACGTAAGTGCAGCGAGTTGAATATCATTCAGGTGATGGGCGATTGTGATTGCTGTGATGAACACTCGGCTTCCATAAATTGCAGGGGATTTCTTGATTAGCTGAGGGTCTGTTAGCTTATCAGAAGGGACTCTGCTCCGTAGAATTGCTGAGTTGTAACGTTCTGTCTGCGGTATATGATCACTAAACTGGTTAGCGTCATGGAAATTTTCCATCGTCTAACGTATTGAAGTTTTTATTTTATATTTGTGTACTGTATTAATTTTATTACCTTTAACGCATTAGACAATCAAAAATGTACGCGAAGTTACTGAACTTAAATGTAATATATTCATGCGAACAGTCTTCACGATTTGCCGACAAGCATGGCTGTCCTTCGTACCATTCTCCCCTTTAACCTTTTAAAGCCTAGCGGTAACTTTACATACGACCAGGTTTAACATTAAAAAAATTCTACGTGGTGCCCACATTGCGTTTGTGTGTTTTGTACGGATCTCAGAACGAACAGCAACTTTTGCCTTATAAAACATTAAAGAGACTGGTTTTTATAACCGAAGTGGAGAGTGTTTACAGCGCGGTACGCACTAAGTCCTTGTATATAACATACGCTTTGTCTTTGAAGGGTTAATTTTTTGTTTCATTTCCAGCTTCCTGCAGGGATCGTAACATAGCCCATGTTGATTGATAATTGTGCTATCTGTGTTTGCAATTTACAGTCCCGTTCGCTTGTTCCTATCGTAGGTGTAATAGGATTCTTAGAACAGCTGCGTGCCGGGAAGAATGTAGGTTATGACATTCTCCTATTTCCTTTCTTGTGCGGCTATGCCCTTTTGCCAGTATATACATGAACAGCTGTAAACTTAACCATTAGAAAATGTGTTAACTATACTTACTGGCAATTCTGGCATCACCAAACAATGTGCTTAAAGGTGGGTACACACTTGTAACGTTACCGCGTATCGTAACGCCGTAACGTTACAAGTGGCTGACACTGTACGGCGTTACGAGCTAAACTTGCATCCCGTAACAGTACGGCGTAACAGTAACCACCACGCGTAGCACTGTGAGGTTCCCAGTTTGTTACGGGAACCCAAGTGAGTGCGATGTCTTTGCAGCTAGCAGCAGCTTCGTGCATTTACATACATTATGCTGAAAAAATAAACAGCGGCGGTGGTGGCAAACGCAACTGTACTCAAGCAGGGAAGTCTACAGTGCTTCAAGTTTATTAGCGGACTTGAATTATCAGTCGGTCAGTGTGTTATATAAAAATTTCACCAGAATGTCTCCACTGAATTTTAATATTTAATTCATTTGATCTTTTATTGTAGTGCAACGGATGCTTTGGGTCCCATATTATTTGCTTCTTCTTATAGGCGTCTATAAATTCTATCACTCTTTCCTGAGTCCACTCCATTCTGAACACACAGCCACAAAAGCCGCACAAAAAGAACTGACCCATAAGACGGTGGTGTACTGCGTACGTGACACGGAGCACGTCCACACTTGCTCAAGCCGTAACTGTAACATCCCTTTGATGCGACGGGCAAATACCGACATCGCACCGAACAAGCCCGTAACGTTACACCGTAACCAACTTTTGCTACGTTACGGTGTCACGAGTGGCGTCCGCACTATCACGTTACAGTGTTACGTTACGCGGTAGCGTTACAAATGTGTACCCACCCTAAGCGGTCTGTTACTCTGATACATACAGGGTGGTTCAGGAGGAAAGATCATTATTTTATGAGGTGATAGTATCGGTCATTGTGAGAAGAAAGGTCATGTGAATATGTGTTGTGTATTTTTGAATTGTTACGGAGATAGAGCTGTTTGAATCGGAAGTTTGAATTCATTAGATTTTTGTTTGCGGTGTCGGATGAAGAGCGAAGTTTAGGAAAGAAAGGTGGATACACGATACGAATTGCCCTGTCGCATTTCGGATGCTGCTGCCCGCGTAAAGAAACGTGAAGATCAACTCAGACGAACAACACGCGATCTTCGCACACGAGTTGCGAAGTGTACTGAAGTTGACGGTGGGATTTTCGAACCCTTATTTTGAACTGTGGCATGTTTGTCTGTTCTGTGTAACAAATTTGTCATTTAAACATTAAATTAAGATTAAAATAAAGCGAAGAGTAAGCAATTTATCTTTCTTTAATACGATTGACAATACTTTTTTATTTGTAGGTTAAAACAGTTCTGTCTCGGTAACCTTTCAGAATTATACGCATGTTCGTAGAACTTTTTTCGTCACCATGGCCGATATTATCACATCCCAAAATATTGATCTATCCAGCGTAATCACCCTGTAGTGTGCAATATTACTTGTATCTCATTTTTTAAACTATTTAATGAAGAAGAATTGTGTCTATGTGAGGTAAAAGTGGGTTTGTGCATATTATTTCGGTTTATTTGAAGCTTAAAAGGAGTAGATTGCATTCCATGCTGCAGTTACACGTTGTAGTGTAACACTAAATTGTCTCGAAAGATGTAGTCACGCAGCATACATGCATCATGTTTACAATACATTGCAAGGCAACTCATGTGTTATATTTCCCTTCAGCATAGACCCTACGTAACGAGTGGCAGCCACCCTTACCGCAATATATTTTTATTCTTAGTTTCCACCCTTGTTTCAAAAGTTTAAAAAAAAAAGAGAAGGCAGAAAAAGGGCGAATGTGGATACGTGTTTCTGTAAAGCGCCCGGAGAGCATTAAGCTGGTATTTTTTATAGTGTGCAGAAGAAAGGGATACGGGGAAACATTTGTTAGCAATGTTTCTGCGACTGAATAACAGGGGTGCGTTCTGAAAGGGAGCGTTCTTTTACGCTTCTCCTTTAGTCGGATGCGCTCAACTGTGTACCTTTTATATTGATGTTTCACAGTACACGTAATGACAGAGATTTAAACAACGTGCAGCTAAACTACGTACTTTTTAAAGGACGGCCAAAGACAAAGCACAAGTTCCGTTTGTACACTCCCTTAATCTTCTTAGAGTCGTTTTTCACATTAATGTTGTACCAAGCATCAAATCGTAGTTTGAAATGAAACCTGGGATAAAGCGTGTAAAACCTGATCATAGTAAGAGACTAAATGTAAATGTGTTTGCACAGAAAGTTGCTTTTCATAATAAACGGTTTTGTTAAAGGTACGTTATAGCTGCACACGTTTGAGAGAGCCATAAAGGGATTTGTATGTCGAAATGGGATACTATAATTTAGCAAAACAATTTATGTCTAGCGTAATGGAAGTTATTTTACCTTTAACTGGATAAAGATTTAATTTAAAGTGTGAAATTCCAATTTCTTTTAAACGTGAAAGCGATTGAGAATTTTGAGATTGTTTTGATATTTTCAGAATATTAAGTTCACAAAAAAAGTGTCAGTTTTGAAAAATATACATTTCACAAATACTTTGAAAAACCGCCTATTAATTCCGCTGAATTTTTCGACCTTCTAACTTGCAAGAACGCTCTGGATTAAAGGATTGTTTTATCCGATTTAATGATAAATTCTGTCAGATAATTTAAGGCCTTAAAACAAGTTCTTTTTGAATCCGTAGGATGAATTTAGAATTAACATTCTGAATAGCGCATTGGTGTATGAAGGCTGTCATATTAATGTAGATCATCTATGATGGTGCTTCAGTTGTTCGTTGTGCTTTGTAACTCACCCAACGTAAAGATCGGAAAATTTATAATAGCCTTCAGTAATATGCCTTTCTATCCCGTAAAGTGATAATGCATGTTACTCCCTTAGCAATAATTACAAGTAATCACACACGTGAATTATATTCAGAAGGTGGCCGTATGAAACCTCAGGAGAGATTCCAGTTACCCAAACTGTACTCGCTCATGGAATTCTACAGCCCCTCCAGGCAGTTATTGGAAGAGTATGTAAAGTTACCCAAGATCATTCGATGTCTTTTCCAAATCATTATTCACCCTCAGAGTACGTAATTTCAGCTGCCATGTGTTTTAATAAACTGTAAATGAATAAAATAAGGAACTGTGACTCTGCTATAACTGACACGGCTTTCCGGAAATTTTTACAATTTTTTTAGGTTTATTTAGACCGCGTGTGGTGTCCTACATGAATCTAATTTTACCATCGAAATTACCCTATTTATGTTTATTCACGCAACATCAAAGAGAAATTTCACACCGTGAAATTGGTTCAGATTTCAAAGGAATTCAAAGAGAGAGTTTTGCTTTTGAAGATAGGCCAATTAAAATGGAACGCTAAAAATTAAGAAGAAGAGGTGCTGAAAGAATCAGTTAAGAAGGCTGCTGTAAAATCCCGCTCGTTTACACAATCAAGATCCTTCTGAACTCGTTCGTTTTGTGTGTGCATATCTTTACAGAGAAGAGGAGCTAGTTTCTGCTCGATGACACAGAAGCAGTGTTACAATATGAAGAAAATAAATAATTTTTATTACAGTGGTTGACATAGATAAGAGGGCGGAAAAGATGAGACTCTACAGCAGATAATTAATTTTGTAGCATCACACAAGAGACTATGGAATACAGGATAATATTAATATTGCTGTGAAAGGAATGGTGAGTACGGCTGTGGGATAGATTTTTATCGCGGAATTTAGAGATCATATGGGGGGGGGGGGGGATTTGCGAGTATTGTAATAAATCTTGGGGTCTGTAAGGGATGAGCAATTTCATTGGTAGGCAAGGAATTGAGAGGCTTTGAAGGACAATGCTTTATGGAGTTAAAAGAGTGATGTCGAGATTTTTAATTTTTCGCATTTCTAGACAGACTCCTTCTGAAGTCAGGTATGTATAAATGTTTCTTTATCGTATTAACGAAATTTTGGTAGGTGGTACATCTTGGATAATAAAAGATTGCAATCATTCAGGTTCATTTACTTCGTTCAACATCTTTATCAATTCCTGATCCTCTAATTACTCTACTATTTCTTTTCGTTTCGTAGTCCTTCCCTCTTCTACCTACTTGTTCACAGTAGGCGTCGAGGTTGTTTATTTTCACCTGATCACACTCAAGCACACACCGCAGTCGGTAGGACTCCTCTGGACGAGGGATCGGTCCGTCGCAGAGACCTCTACCAGACAACACAAACACTGTACAAGACAAACATCCATTCCCCCGGTGGGATTCGAACCCACGATCCCAGCAAGCGCTCAGCCATAGACCGACGCCTTAGACCGCGCAGCCAGAGTGATCGGCATTTTTCTCCTATCACAGCGTCTAAATTCTGAGTTCTAACAGATTTCTATCTATATGATTAATGAACGATTAACAATTTATGTATGAGGTGTTTGTTTCACTTATTAGAAGTAAATTTCTTCGCATGAGGTAACGAAGTTAAACGACATAGTAAGTCCAGGGAACAAAATCTGTACTGAGAACTAGCAGTGTTCCAGCTAGCCAATGATTTCCCCGTATTTAATGAAATCCGAACAATCAGAGTCCGGCCCTCCCAAGCCATTTAAGAATTGCGAGTCGTTGTATAAATTACAAATTTGATAGTTTATTTACCTTTCACTTATTTACATTCAGACATTGCGTTTTTTTAAACACGAAGTTTCTTAAATATGCAAGTATAACCTGAAGTTTTTACAAATAAGGATTTGTCGTACGACGAAGCAACATACGGTGTACAATCTCTGCAATAAGGACAGTAAGGCCGATCGAATGTCCAAGAAGGAGAAGGTAAAATGAGTCTTGTAAGTGAGCGACCGACAACACAAAGTAACCTCCTTCATAGATATTTTCAGCCACGACATTCTTAGGATCGAAATTATCCTCGCCATAACTCAACGACGATGACACAGACATAAGTTTCTGCTCTGATATGAAACCGTTTTTCAGTTTGTGTACCAGGCCTACCTCTATCAGCCGCCTTATAATCTTGTCGAAATATCTCAGCAACGGGTGACCTCTTTTGAAGTGCATTGCTGAGCGCAATGTGTCAACTTCATTCGGTAACGTACACACTTCACGTCTAGTGTCGCTTGGTACACGAGATTTCGTTAAAACTTCAGCACAAAATGTATTAGAAACACAAGCAAAATTTACGTGCTTCAACATACGTTCGAAACACTGACAGGGATCTTGACACATTATTCGACGCTCTTGCATAATCCTGAATTCATATTCATTAGCGTCATATTTTAAACGTTCTTCAACATCATCGCTGTACCCATATTGAATTCCGGACTCAATTATGTCCTTCATATTACTGATCTGTTTCTCAAATCCGGGGTTAAGTAGAAGGCTGGTGAAGTAACTCTGAAAAATTGTGGTCATCAAAAAACTGAAAAATATGTATAAAATAATGAAGGTTCTTAGGACAGATGTTCTGGGCAACTCTGCTACAGACACTCCAAAAGCTATGGAAAGGAATATAGAAAGACACGACTCCAATGTCATGTATTTATGGGATTCGCGAAGCTGATAGTTGTTTAGACGAATTGCTACGTGACGCATGAAAATGACCACTGGGATGGGAGTAAAAAACAGACAAACCCATGCATCTAAAGTGTACACCTTTAGTATGTTTGTGCATGGAGATACATACTTAGCGCACGGAACGTACCATTTAATTACATTTTCCGCGTAGGGCACTGTGAAGTCTGTACGCGATATGAACCTATCACTTATTGTTAAACCTCCAACTGAGATATCGGTATCCCCATGTGCCGTTTCGTCAATTAAGTTGGCTTTCATTTCAAACTGTGATTTATTCTTTGAAACTAAAACTTTGTATTGTACTGATAAATTTAATTTCTCTAAAATATACGTCAGAATATTTAATTCCAGTCCGCCGTATTTGTCTTTACTGCTTTGAGGCATTTCAACTATTACAGGTGGGAAAATACGTGTGGCTACTTTCAAAGTACAGCCCATTGAGTCTCCAGATATTTTGTTAGGGAATAAGTTCGTGTTCCTCAGGAAACCTGTACTGTTCCCGACCAACCACTTGTCGATGACGTCAACGCTGCTTACGTCACCGCAGTTCCCTCTCGCTGAAAACGGGTACCACGTATAAAGGTCCAATGCTTGTGTCCTGGACTCTTTAACACTGGGTAAGGCATTCGTGTACTTTTCACCTGTATTGAAATAAGGAACTACGAGTATAACGTCTAATATCTTGTAATTGTGCCACAAAACTTCAAAGATCCTCAGTGCGAAATCTTGTGGTGGCCGAGACACACTGGAACAAACAACTATAAGAAAGAGAGATTTATTATTGAATATTCCAGCTCGTTTTAGTTCTTCTAACTGGCTGATAATGACTTCAGTGAAATTTCTGTTGCCCTGTGGTTCCCAAATCAGAATAACGTAGTTGCACTTGATCTCTTGGGCACGGAATGCTTGTAGATTTGATGTAGGGCGAGAGATGTGAAGGGACCAATGTGATTCACTGTGTATGCTGTCCACTAGAATGTCTGCCGTAAACGCTTGATCCCAGTAAGGCGACAGTGATCTCAGGGTGTTCCCAGTGTCCTCATGTCCGGTCCCTGTCAGGGAAATTATTATGGGCTGTGTGGAGGTGAAATGCCGTTGAATGATTACATTCACACACAGTACGACGTGCTGATACTCTGGTGTAAGTACTTCGTAACTTACTTCTGCATTAATCAGTATCGCAGTTGCTAAAATTGCTGGTATTAGTAGTACCTGCATCTTGCTTGTTTTAAAAACTTTACTTGACAAAGTGTCACTTGGTTCAGTGGTTCCAGCAGATCAACTCACCGGCCGTTACATTACTGCATTATATCGGAGAACTGGGATTATATTTTTTCCGTATAAAATAGTGTGCCTAAATTATAAAGTGAAAGATTAATATCTATAGAAACAAAGGCGAGGAATTTTTCTCAACTTATCCTGTTGATATATATTGTCTTTTGTATAATAAAAATGGTTATTGTTTTCTAATATTTTAATATATCATACATCAAATCTAAAATGACAAACATACATTAAAGCTAGTTTCGTGCGTATGACAGATTGCTGACAAAATCTATTGACATTACGTTTTATTATAGCCTACTAACTTCGTATGTTGCAGACGCATTAAAAATCTAAAGAATCTACTTTGTGTAACGTCATGTTAAAAGTTTCCGTCTGACGTTTGAGTGAAACGCGTTAATCATTGCATGTTAGGGCGTGAGGTACAGCCCCTCCGTTTTACTACTGAAGTAGGCAACCTCTGGATGCAGTGTTGATTTATCCTAGCCTAAGTTTGGCGAATAAGTGTAGAAAATGTATAGTCAACCTTTTGACATATTGACTGACAGGTTATTAGCAGAATTTTAATTACAGAAACGTCAGAAATGGAATACGGATTAAACGCAAATTTCCCTTATCGAGTGATCTGTTGTCTGACATACACACACACACACACACACACACACACACACACACACACACACACACACCCCCCGAGTAAAACCACAAGGAAGAGTTATTTCTAAAAACGGAAAATGTTTAACACGCAAAATGGAACCAAGGGAATAAAGTAACTGGCGGTGTTGATCCCGGTTTTTTGTTCGTAAAGGTTCTTCGAGTATTCAGCATTGTACAGTTTAACCGAAAAATTGTACGTACGACATAAATTTATAAAATTCAAGCCCGGAAGGGTACTGAAAAGGAATATAAAGAAGAAAGTAAAGATAAATAGAAAAAAAAAGAAAGAAAGAGAGAACAAGCCGAACAGAAAGAAAGGTGGAAATGTGTTGTGTTGTGTAAGAATGTCACATAAATTTCCGTAATACTGCGTAAGTCAGAGTTTGTCTGTACATTCTGAAACCAAGGACAGCCTTTAACCCTTTAAAGACGAAGCGTATCTGTTTTATATAAGGACTCAGTGCGTACCGCGCTGTAAACACTCTCCACTTCGGTTATAAAAACCAGTCTCTTAATGTTTTATAAGGCAAAAGTTGCTGTTTGTTCTGAGATCCGTACAAAACACATAAACGCAATGTGGGCACCACGTAGAATTTTTTAACGTTAAACCTGGTGGTACGTAAAGTTACCACTAGGCTTTAAAAGGTTAAAGCCCCATGCTGGATGTGCTGTCAAAATGTTACCTGCCAGTTCGCACGGCCATTATCAATACTAAATCCTAGATTTTTTTCTAGGAAGCAAATAAGACAGCTCTTTATCCTGATCGGTGTCCTTGCTGTGCAGCATCCGAGTTCGCCGAGCTTTGCTACCGGGGCGTCTTTTGATATCCGTTCTGAATTTTTAGCAGTTCTCCAGCATGTGTGAACCATGCGAATTCGTAATGGTTAGAATTAGGCCACAGGATGTTCTGTTGTTCCGTTCGAAGTTGCTTCTGGCCTCGGATACCGCCGATATGATTGCGTTTTTAAACTGCGTAAACTAATATAAACATTACTTAATATTATATTAATTGTTACTTATTAATAAATCCACCATCTGGGAACACAGTCTGGTTATGTCGTATATCATAATTGATAAATTCTAAAAGGTTTTGATGATGCTGTATAATATTGTGTGGTGATGGGTTTATGGACTTTATCCATCGTCCGAAGAGTAAGGTATTAAAATATTAAAATTGAAAATCACAACGTTTCGGAAGCTGGCTCTGCTTCCGTCCTCAGGTGTAGGGAGGGGGAGAAGAGAGGAACACCTACTCTGTGGGCTCCCTTAGACAGAGCCAGCCTCTGAAAATGATTTTTGTTTATTTCCATTGGTGCCAGTAATAACGAATTTCATTAAATGTGACTTCTGTGTAAGGCGATCTTCCCCACGACGAACGATGTATTTTTGAAGGAAACCAGCGAGTGATGTTATCAGAGCGTTTATGAGGCAAATTTTGAGAGATAAACGTGCGGTCAACAGCTTGTTATGTGTAATTCTTTAAAACCCGAAGTTCACTCAAATGACAGCTACTTAACAGTTCATTTCGAACACTACACAAAACATCGCGTCTCTGTTACAAGGAGGGTTTTGTTAATACCTCTTACCGAAATACTCGTTTACTCTGGGAATCTAACGAAATACATAAATACATTGTGTAAGCAAAGTACAAGGGTGTATAAATGTCACAACGCTCGGTACAAGTAGCTGCTACTTGCTTTAACCCTTTAAAGACGAAGCGTATCTATTTTAAATAAGGACTCAGTGCGTACCGCGCTGTAAACACTCTCCACTTCGGTTATAAAAACCAGTCTCTTAATGTTTTATACGGCAAAAGTTGCTGTTTGTTCTGAGATCCGTACAAAACACATAAACGCAATGTGGACACCACGTATAATTTTTCAGTGTTAAACCTGGTGGTATGTAAAGTTACCGCTAGGCTTTAAAAGGTTAAAGTGTTACATATATGTAGGCTGACACGGTCTTAGTAATGGTAAATTAAAACAAACTGAATTTTAGGTGGTTGTACATGTAAATTTAATTAGTAAAAGTGTGTTGACATTTACCTGCACAATAAGCTCACAGAGATTTAGTCCTGATATGTTGGTGGCCCTGTAGATTGTACAGCGAAATGCTCGGTGCTTCAGTAAAGCAGGCTGTATAATGAAGGACCTCTGCTAAGAAAACTAGAGTGCTGCACACATGTCCTATTAGAAGTGTATGGAACACGACTTTTAAGCGAATTAGTGAATATGGTGAGTAATCAGTGTTCAACTTGTTCGTTGCGAAGTCTGACAAATTGGTGTCATCATCATCAAGTCGACGATCATATAACCTTGTACTGGACATAAAATCATTCTGCCACTTTTCGTGCAAACCAGCTTCAAACATATGAGTAATAATTTTATTAAATCTATGTAGAAGTGGGTGTCCTTTCGCCATGTACGTCGAAACTCTGTAAATCATCACGTCTTCTTGTAAAGTGCAAACCGGAACATGAATGTTGTGGAATAGTAGTCTAGTTTTGAAGTATTCTGCATGAAAATTGTCCAATATTGTAGCAAAGTCTTTGTGTTCTATAACACGCCGTAAGCATGCATATATTGTTTTACATTCCTTTCGATTTTTTTTTATAATATCGTATGGAGGATCTGAAAATTTTATAGCGTCCACATCACCAGGATATCCATATTCTATCCCGGACTGAATTAGGTCATTCAGAGTCGTTATACCTTTCTCAAAACCAGGATTGACTAGGAGGCCAATGATGTGAGTCTGATATACAGCTGCCATAGCAGCAGAGTACAATACCCAGGTAATAAAGAATATTCTGAGACTAACTGAGATGGGTTTCTGTGGCACAGATACGCCTGTTGCTACGGCCCAGACGTTGTATATGCAATACATTATTGTCATATAATTTGAAGATTCACGAACATTTATTTTCGTCTCATATTTAGCCAATAACCACATCGTAATGACAGCTAGAATTGAAACAGCGAAGACACTTGCCCATACAGGCAAACAAAAAATGTTATACATAGATCTCCAATGTGAGGCAGGTCCTGGGCATGGAATATACCACGCGACTTTTATGTGAAGATAAGGTATTGTAGCTTCAGCAATATCACTTTGACTGGCATCAAAAGGGAGTACACCGATAGCTATATCTGAAGACGCGGGTTCAATTTGCAGGATAGTGTCGCTGGCCTTCTGGTAGAAATTATCGCGCTTGAATGGTGAAATGACGTACTTTGCAGTCAAATTCAGTTTCTTAAATATAACCTCTATAAAACGTACTTCAAGTCCTGTGTAATTTTTATCGGAAGTTTCCATTACTACTGGTGGGTAAATGAAAGAAATTACTTTTGTAGAGCATCTATGGAAAGTTTTAGGAACTTTTTCCGGAAACAAATTTGCTTTAAGAACAAACTGACCGTTGGAATTCCATCTATCTAGCAACACAGCTTCATTTAATTTGTCACAGTGTATGGGTGAAGTATAGGGGAACCAGCTGAATAGTTGTAATTCTATTTCGGGTGTACTTTCTTTCGGTGTCGTAGTTTCCATAACGATGTCATTAAATTTGAAGTTACTTACAGATATTACTAATAGTACATTCATGACACTGTAGAATTCCCACATTTCTTCAAAGATTTTGAAAGCCAGTTCTTGAGTGGACACAGTTATGTGAACTGACGTCAAAACAACGAATCGCGCCCTGTAATTCCACGAACCTGATTTCTGTAACTTATACAGTTGTTCGCTCACACTCCGTATTATGTCACTTTGTTTTTTCTGAATTCCAGTGAAAATTATATAAGTGTCGTGTTTGAGAAAATTTTCGTTTAGTATTTCGGGTTCTGGGGCACCTAACCTCGAAACTTCTACAGACCATCGTCCACTATCACTTAGATTCCTTAGGAACGTGTCAACCATATCGAAATCATCTTCGTGAAGATGTGTGTGCGTGGGTGTAGGGGTGGTGGCGTTGTGTCGCACAGAAGACGTGGAGACAAGGAGGGACTGTCTTGGCAGCAAGTGTTGATGTACGATGTTGCTGACACATAGCACGATATGGCGCTGTTCTTCTGCAAGTAGTTCCGGTTTGTTCATTGAAAACGTTAGTTGCAATATTCCTAGGTATTCCAAAAATATCATTAGTCTTGTTAGTTGCATTTTCCTGTGGATGGAAGACAAAAGTTTAATATGAATATTTTGAATATATATGGATACGTAATGAAAATCTGTTAGTTAGCAGCCTTTTGAGTTTTGTGTCCTTGTAGACTTGCAGGTCGTTACTAAATTTTTCAGTGGAATAGGCTACGTTATTCTTCGGGATAGAAAGCTGTGGGTAGTAAGTTACTTCGGGATAGAAAGCTGTGGGTAGTAAGTTACTTCGGGATAGAAAGCTGTGGGTAGTAAGTTACTTCGGGATAGAAAGCTGTGGGTAGTAAGTTACTTCGAAATGTTGGAGCGTCTTTACTCTCCAGACTACAGAGCCTTAGTACAAGTGATCACAATGAGAATTTTGTTTGGATTACATGGACCATTGATTTACAAATTTTCGGATTTTTAGGTGCGGGTATTTGAGAAATTTGAATGTACTTCGAATTTTATAGCCTGTGAGACCATATGAGGTCACTTGCCCTAAGGTATTTTCGTGTGAACGTTATGGGGAATCTTGCCCACTGAAATATCTGCAGCATCACTCCAATAATGATGACAATAATAATAATAATAATAATAATTATTATTATTATTATTATAAGTTATTACCATTACAGTCATTACCATCATCATAATCGGTGGGTGGATTCATTTTCCAGTCGGCTGCAGCACTAGTACGCGTTTATTTTATCAAGACTTTTGGATTTTACTTCTTGACTGTGGTTCCCGCACTATTCTGTATTTCTTTCAGAACTCGTACTTTTACATGATCATCCAACTTTTGTCTACATACCCAGTTATTCGTGTTGTTCCTTTGTCTGCAGCGTTAGTATTGAAGTCTCTTAACCTTCAGCGTTAGTATTGAAGTCTCTTAACCTTCAGCGTTAGTATTGAAGTCTCTTAACCTTCAGCGTCTTACCACTATGAAAACTGAGCTCCTTTGTAACAAACTAAAGGTATGTTCCAAGTAAATTCGATAAATACGCAGGGCACAAATTTGAAACGAAGTGATATACCGATAAGTAAGCCATTTGCCAGCCATCACACTAATTGTTGTTTCCTATTTGCTAAATTACCATGGCTAATTCACACATTTTTTTTATCCAATTATGATTAAATGCTCGATACTGGCGTCGCTCATTGCCACGTCAGAGTACTGTTATTGATGATAAAAAGCTGACAAGGTAGCCTGATGTAACATAACGCAATTCCCGTGTGTAATCTCATTCGTCATCTATTTCTAGTCCCCGCGTCCTTGGAAGTGTTCGAAAGGAGTATAGGCCTACGTGTATAATGCAGGGAACACAATTTAGTGACTAAAGAATATTTTTGTCACTGGAGGGCTCCAGGTGTTATTACTTAACCTTTGAAAGCCTAGCGGTAACTTTACGTACCAACAGGTTTAACATTAAAAAATTCTACGTGGTGCCCACATTGCGTTTATGTGTTTTGTACGGACCTCAGAACAAACAGCAACTTTTGCCTTATAAAACATTAATAGATTGGTTTTTATAGTCGAAGTGGAGAGTGTTTACAGCGCGGTACGCACTGAGTCCTTATATAAAACAGATACGCTTCGTCTTTAAAGGGTTAATATTACAGTGCAGTTGCTCTATTAGACAGTAGTCTCCACAGTGGATCAATTTTGTGGCCTCCTCGTTCACCAGACTTCACGCGTTTGGACGGTAGGGGACCACTCAGTAGGAGTGGACTCGTCTGACTTTCAGTTAGTAATTGATTTTTTTAGGTTGTGTGGTAATATATTAGGCACTCTAAGCACTGCTATGTTCAGTGGACATGAATACTACGTCGCCGATCCCGGTGGCCGCGCCGCCTAAGGCGTAGGTCTGCGGCCGCTCGCTTGCTGGGATTGCGGGTTCGAACCGCACCGGTGGCGTGGCTGTTTGTCTATTTTGAATGTTGTGTGTTGTCAGTTAGAGGTCTCTGCGAAGTGGCCTAAGCTAAGGTTATGTCGAAGGGATCGAAGTTCGATTCCCGACAAAGACATAAAAGGCGCTGTGGAGCCAATTAAATCTCCTATTCCACGGATACTGGAAGCGTTTTCGTCGGCATTAAGGCGGCCGAGGCGTGAAGCTCAACAACCACTGCCGTCTATTGCCGACGTTAAGAATGGGTGGAGCTATGCAGCTACTACTCCATTTGCTTTTATGGCATGCACATAGAACAGACTGGCCACTATTTATTACGCTGTGATCGAGTCTTATACATTACAGCTCTTGATGTGCAATTTCAAATCAGATTTTTACTGGCTACACAGCCTGGGGCCTAGAACCCTGCTGGAAGTACCGCTTTGTTTGTACTAAGAGACGTGACTTGGTAGACGAACGTACGTGGAATCGGTTTGTGACTGGGGTTAACCGATTCATACTTCAGCGAGATTTTCACGTTATATTTATATAATGGCATTAACTTAAATTGCTTTTAAAAACAAAAATCACCAACTGATGCACAAAAAGTATGATATCTTCATTCGTAGAAAACCTCCTACATGTTTCGACCACGCTGGGTCATCTTCAGGGAGAACAGTTTCGTTACACTGGGGCTGCACTTGTGCAGTTGAGTGAGAATGTGCCATTGACTTCGCACTCCATTGAAAGGGAAGTGTGAACTCTCAGTGGTCAGGGTATTTCATACCCTCTCAATGGAATGCGAAGTCAATGGCACATTCTCACTCAACTGTACAAGTGCAACCCCAGTGTAACGAAACTGTTCTCCCTGAAGATGACCCAGCGTGGTCGAAACATGTGGGAGGTTTTCTACGAGTGAAGATAACATACTTTTTCTGCATTAGTTGGTGATTTTTGTTTTTGTATGATATAGTACACGGGTATGGAACATATTAAATTTAAATTGCTTTATATTCCGCCAATACAACATACATGCAACTTTATTTATTAAATGACTCTGTTGTGTATTTTGTAGATTACATGCAAGGTAATACAGAAAAAATTCCAAGAATTCGACAGTTGTAGGCATGTGGAGTGAATTATTCAGGTATATGACGCCGTGTGGACTGGTGTATTTTTAACAACATGCTGCTTCCTTCTTCATGGTATTAATGATCACACATAAGAACGCTTTGTGTCATATACAGAAAATCACAGTTCAAATACTTATCACACCATAGACTCAAAATTGCATCCAAATATTGCCATTGTAGTCGTTTTTATACAGGGTGTAAATGAATACACTTTCAGAAACTTTCAGGAGTTGTAGGGGGTCAAGGCGGGCAATTTCATGCAAGCAACGTGCGTCCTAAACGTCCCCTAAATGCCGAAATCGGCGTCGGTATTTCTTTCTTTTTGGTCACCTCAGGGGCCGCATCCTGAGGTGACAGAAGGGGATATGATAGCTGGAATCCTAACAGCGTGTGAAGCTGTTCAGAATAGGACAGGGACGTCTGACAGGGTGTGCCAGATCACGGGGCATCGTTCCAGTGCCTGCGATGCAGCCGGTGGCCGCCACTTCGAAGAGCTCTTGCGAATTAATTGAAAATATCATTAAAAATAATACACATATACAACTAATAAACATCTATAGAAATGAAACAAAAGATAAAATAAACAAGCTGTGATTTCAGGAGTCAGCTCCCGCGCTTTGCCTACTTCGTCAGCCGTTAAATAGACGCCGATTTTTACAGGAAGGTGATGTTTCCGACCACATGTTCCCTGTCTCAAATTCCTCCACCTTAACCCCCTTCACAATTGTCAGAATGATTCAGTCATGATTTGTGTAATCATACACAGCACAAAGGGAAGTTTCAGTCGAAATTCGGGTGTTTGTGTCGTGAAAACCCCTCGACTATTTTTAATTGCAGTCAATTTATTGTACTGACTAAATTCACACTACTGTTCACATATGAATGTTACATACATCGCTCCGACATGTTTCGGCTTCAGTATACCATCTTCAGGGAGCACGTGGTGCCAAGTTTAAAGCCACCTGTCAGTAAACAGTAAATGTAGCCTGTTTCCGACAGTTTGTTTTAAAATTGGCATCGCCTGCTCTCTGACAATGGTGCCCTAGTACTGAAACATGTCGGAACGTTATATGTAACATTTATACGTGAACAGTAGTGTGCGTTTAGCTGGTACAGTACGCTGTGTGCATTGATCAGAACAATGCACGGAATGAGCACCCTTACAGTGTCTTTAACCTTTTAAAGCCTAGCGGTAACTTTACGTACCACCAGGTTTAACATTAAAAAATTCTACGTGGTGCCCACATTGCGTTTATGTGTTTTGTACGGATCTCAGAACAAACAGCAACTTTTGCCTTATAAAACATTAAGAGACTGGTTTTTATAACCGAAGTGGAGAGTGTTTACAGCGCGGTACGCACTGAGTCCTTATATAAAACAGATAGATACGCTTCGTCTTTAAAGGGTTAATTGTGTTCAGAAGACATGACAACAGGTGTCGTACCGGGTTTTATACAGAGTGGTGTGCGTGGAAGTTATAGTAAATTAATTCTACAGCCACAGTAGAGACACTTATGATATATCCAAACAGGAGCACAAAAAGTGCACTTTGCAGATGAAATAAAGTGAATACGAAGTATTTACTGTACAGATCGTCACTTCCGTTTGCAAAACCGCTGCCATATAACGAAAGACTGTGTATCCGCAACGTGTACATAAAGTCATTCCTTCCCTTTATCGTCATACCGGCTTCCACCATGCTCCTCGTAACTTTATTAATTCGTTCTAATAAAGGATGTCCCTTCGTTAAGTACATGCCTATACTGAGTTTAAAAATATCCTCTTCCAATGTACAGACGGGAAGATGGCTATCGTGCCATGAGAAATTCGTTCTATAATAATCAACATGAAACGGGTTACAAGGAGTTGCAAAATTTCCATATTTAATAGCGTTTCCCAAGCACACATACATATTTACACATGTGATTGGACCAGTTTTCGTAGTCCTCACGGGCATAAATTCTTTGTATTTATCAGTGTAACCATATGGAATTCCTGAATCGTATAGCTCAGCTTCCGTCTTAATTTTTCTTTGAAACCCCGGATTTACTAAGAATGTTGTAAAAAATGCCCCAAACACAGTACACAAAGCGAAGCTAACCCATATCCACATTAGGAAGAGCCCTCTAATTCTGAAGGTTTGGGGCATTTTGTGAACAGACACTTGTACTGCAACTGCCCAGACGTTGAGTAAGCAATATTGTAGCGAGGTGTAATTACAGTAATCGGAGTAACTGGGTAGCAACCACGTTACTGTCACCACTGAAACAACAGACAGGAGTATACATAGCCATACCGAGGACGGAAAGACAGCGAATAGAGTTCCGTATGGAGAAACAGGTTTAGGACAAGGAACTATCCATTGCATGGGGGTTTCGAAGTAGGGGACTGTAGCATCAGCAAATACTATGAGTCTATTATCTAATGGCAAACCACCGATTGCAATATCTGCAGATCCTGAATCCAGCCCTTCAAGTAAGTCCCCATATATACTGTGAAGTGACCTATTATTCGATGGCACTACATTGCACAGAGCTGTTGCGTTCATCTTTTCCAGAATAAAGAGCATCAAATTTATTTCGATTCCTGTGCAGTTTGCATTCCTATCACTAGATATATCTACTACAGTTGGGGGGGAGTCAAAAGTGATCACTTTCACAGGGCAGCCGTACAAATCTGTAATATGTCTTTTCAGGACCAAGTCAGAATTGTGAACAAATTCTCCCTTCACATTCAGATAAAATTTATCTAAGACCGTAATATTTTTCACATCGCTACAATTTTGCTCTCTTGAGTATGGGGACAAAGTATAGAGGTTAATTACAGGGGTGTTTGCTTTAATGTTAGACGTAACGTCATTAGATACCTTCTGATGTGAATAGGAAGGAGACGATATCATAAGTAAGGCGTTGGCAATCATGTACTTCCAGGTAAGGTTCAGAATTCTAAATGCTAAATCTGAAGGTATATCAGTAGTCCGAGAAGTAACTACGAAAAGAAATTGAGCTCGAGAATTTAGTAAGAAATTTTCTTTTAGAATTTGCAGTTGCGTAATTAGATTTCCCATCGCATCGTCTCCCCTCTTAGGCATTAAGAACATCAGATAGTTGCCGTAAATTTCCTCAGTATTGGACAGTACTTCCATTGGCAGAGAGCAGATACGAAACGTATGAAGGGGCCAACGTATTTCGTGATTTATTTTCTCTAACACGACGTCCACAGTTTTAAGGTCTTCATCAACTTGTATTTTAGTAGCTTGCCCTCGCGTGACGTTACCACCAGTTCCGGGCAGTAGGAGCAGTACAGTTCGCCCAGGCGTGAAATATCTTCCAATGACGTCAGTAACACTCAAACTTACGAAGCGATACTCCCAACTCAGCGCGTCGTCGTATGAAAGGGACTTGACGTCCGTGACCATTCCCAGTAAAGCGAGGGCTAGGAGCACGTTCATTTCGCTTTTTGACCTAGAGAAGAATAAAATGAAATTAGTAACTATATTAGCCCTTTAAAGACGAAGCGTATCTGTTTTATATAAAGACTCAGTGCGTACCGCGCAGTAAACACTCTCTGCTTCGGTTACAAAAACCAGTCTCTTAATGTGTTATAAGTCAAAAGTTGCTGTTTGTTCTGGGATCAGTACAAAACACATAAACGCAATGTGGGCACCACGTAGAATTTTTTAATGTTAAATCTGGTCTTATGTGAAGTTACCGCTAGGCTTTAGGAGGTTAAGGAATTGTCTTATGCTTTACTAATTGAAATGTTTAGTGATGAAACTGGCGCTGTTACATTAACAGATGAACGCAGACTGTTTTCTAGAACATAGCACTGAGGAAAATATTTGGCCCAAAGAGGGAGGAAATTACAGGGTGCTGGGGAAAATTGCGTAATGACGGGTTTAATGATTTGGATTCGGTGTAAAATAACATTAGGATTATCCGATAAATGAGGACAAGATGGGTGGGGCGTGTGGCACAGATGGGAGGCAAGAGATTGTGGTAACAGAACCAGATGGAAGGAGAACATTGCAAGTTGTAGGTGTATATAGGAGGATAATATTAAAACGAGTGTTCAAGAAATAGTATGGGAAGTTGTATACCGAGTTTATGTAGCTTCGGCTACGTACAGGTAGCGGATTCTTGTGAGAAAACAATTAATTCTCGTGTTTCATAAAATTCCGGTATTTTTTTGACTAGCTGAAAATTGTTACGTTTCCAAGAACAACTTTGTGTTATGGAGTTAGATATTGAATTGTGTTCTCTGTAGTCACATTTCGACTTTCGTGCATGGTAAATTTTAGAGAGTAGAATATGATGTTTTGTAACTCAGAAATTCTAGGTATCAGGTATCAGGTAGATATTTTGTATGATAGTTATTCTTTTTTAAATAATGTGTGAGAAAGGAACAAGAAGCTGGCGTATAATGTTTCATTCGCAATGCCTGTAGACTATTCTGAGCTGACAATGTAAACATAGGACAACAGAAGTGATAAGTATAAAGCATGGTTCACATTGAGCAAAGACGTTGAAAAATTTTGGCCATCGTTTGACACCATATCACTCAGTAGTTATTGTAGAACAGTGCAAGTTTTAAGCCCTAACATAACAGTGATCAGCATGAGTAATTACTTTAACAATATCGAGACTGCAGAGAAAAATCCTTGAAGCACGTTGACAAAAAACTTATTATGTTGGCGGTCAGAAACAGGAAAGTATTTTATTGCTATTTCCTTGGCACGTGTTTTGAGTTTTGTTTTATGGGCATTGTGAGAGGACTACAGAATTTCTGGCTGATCCTATCAGAGTTTTGCTATGTTTTATTTTCAGATTGTAGTTTAAAAGCATGACTGTGGCCTGTGTATCAACTCCCTTTCATTTTTAGGCCCACTGTGTTGCTACACAGCCTAATTCACACATACCATGCCGTGCGCATGCCGTGCTGTGCCGTGGCCTTGAGAAGTCGTTTTCGAAGCGGCATGGTCTGAGCGCTGCATGTGCACGGCGTGGTATGTGTGAATTAGCCTTAAGTCTTCCTCTTTTTAAAATACTTTTGATGTCTAGTGTCACAGAGAACTTTAGGCGAGTTGTACTAAAATAGTTTATACGTCATACGCGTCCAAGATTTGTAGGCATGCAGATGGGAGTTTATAAGAACTTAAAGGCTTTTTATTTTTAGAATGCAAATTTAAAGTACATCGAACTAGTGAGATCCAAACTTAGGCCCTGTATTTTTTATTTCGAGTGTCACAAAACAATTTTGTGACACTCAGAGTAAGAGTTATTATTACCGTATGCTTGAAAATGTACAAGCCAATGGATAAACGTGAGGAGGTTCGAATGGACTGATAATCTAAACGAATTTGTTGGAATTTAATAAATTTATGGAATATGAAAGGTGACGTCTATTTACTTCTCATCATTTACCTGAAGTTGCATGTGTTGGTGGAAAAAAGTAAGATATTTGGTTTTTACAGGTAATGGCTAAGGTGATGTATTGTTATGTACGTACGTTTTGTTGAGTACATAACCAAACGTGGTAATGGAGGTTACCTTCGTCCGGGATGTGATGTAGTCCTCTAGAAGTTTACCGTCGTTTCGGAGGTTAGAATATTCTGCTTACTGAAGTAAAAGTCGTACGTTCCTCTGAAACGTCGCTAAATTTTTCTCAGACTTCAGAGCATCACATCACAGGAGGCGGTAATATTTACCATTGTCACCATTTTGGGAACCTCAGATCTTTCAAAGATTTAGCGTTTTGTTTCTAACATTATTTTTCAGTTAAACGTTTCGGCCTGCAAATTACATTTATGGTAATTTCGATACGAAGATAAGGCAACATTGTCTGTCACACAGCTTTGTTTTTAATTTTTCCTTCTTGTTCTTGATTAATCTTGGCAGAATGTGCCGTACAGTAAACTTCCTTCCTCTGTATCTACAATGATTGACAGGTTTTAAGTACATAATACAACAAACTGAATCAGCGTTACCAAAATACTTCGACATATTTCCGAATTTTAGTTAGAGATCCGAAGTGAAATTATAAATACTTTTGTACGCTGCTAAACCTTCTAGTTCACTTTGCTAACAGATATTTATGAATAGGCGATTTTATTTAAAATTCAGCAGGTGGAATTTAGCGTTTTACCTCGTCAAGTCTGTAAGCATTTTATTTGTAAAGCGACTGTCTTGCCATCCCGTTATTAACAAATCTTCAGGCAGATATTTCTAGGCGAGATATTAAAATAAAGCGTAATATTTTACGAGTTAGTCATTAAATACAATAAGTAGCTCTGTGGCAATGTAGATGTAAATGATTTGTTAATTTAATGATTTTAACAAGAATGACAGTCAACTTAATTGTACACAGTCTGTTTAGGGGTTTACAGTTGTTCAAGTAGCCAAGTGTTTGCAGCCTTTTCTGTGACCAGAATGTTCAATGCCGTGTTAAATTTGGGCAAATAAAACATCGCATCATGGCACAGAACTGTCTAGACAAGGTTAGATTGCATTGTACCTTTCAGAACCACTTTAATATTATTCTGTATTTAATCTTAGGTACCAAATGTAGCACTGGTCAGTAACACCGTTCATTAACCCTTTAAAGACGAAGCGTATCTGTTTTATATAAGGACTCAGTGCGTACCGCGCTGTAAACACTCTCCACTTCGGTTATAAAAACCAGTCTCTTAATGTTTTATAAGGCGAAAGTTGCTGTTTGTTCTGAGATCCGTACAAAACACATAAACGCAATGTGGGCACCACGTAGAATTTTTTTAATGTTAAACCTGGCGGTATGTAAAGTTACCGCTAGGCTTTGAAACGTTAATATTCTGAAATTTCTGAGTTCAAATCTAGGTTAGGAGACAGGCTCATCTGAATAAGGATTTGCATGGAGTTTTTTGAGTCTGTCCAAGAAGTTCCGAACGTGCTGTCCTCAAGTAAGCCACGTCCTCTTCCCTCCACACCGTTCCCAATATAGTATACAGTGTTCATTTTGTTTGTTCTAAGCGTTAGGTGCATATATGTGTGTATCCTTATCTAATGACACTGTCATTAATACGTATCAAATTAATAAATACATCAAAGTCTGAACCAGAATGCATTAGGTTTACGCGGATACGCATGTTTGTGCCTGTTATCGCGTCGTACGTTTTGCATAATTATGTATTGGGCGAGTGGTAATTGCGTCCCTGTTCTGTGAGAGCGTGCCTTTATACAAATATATTTCCACACATAATTATCGAACCCGGTTACAACGACATCGGTTTATACGACACCTCGTCTATAACGTCAGATATTCTGTTGTACCAATTAATTCTTCACTGTTAACCATAACATTATATTCATCGGTTATAACAACACTCGTTGTAACGACATAAAATATTCGGTCCCTTTAATGACGTTATAACCGAGTTCGACTGTATGTCCATCTTACATAATCTTCTCCAAGTAGTTGTACAACACGAGCAGGGCTTCGAAGATGTCTAGACGACCTGTCCAGATTTCCGCTTTTGGGCTAGTGCAGCAGCTTCAAACCACGTCAGTCACAGCTACAGTGCTATGTAACTTCATACTGCGTTGAACACTAGAACCCTGCGTCGAAGTTTATGTGTGGTATGATGGATATAGACGCTGGCGCACGTTTTTAGTTCACACACAAAACACACTGAACCGTAGTGATTTTATCAACAATACCTTTTAATGGTAATAAATTTTCTTACTCTGAAACTTCACTATAAGCAGCAATTCTAATATACTTCTCGGATCTGGCCTTTAATCGAAAATATTCTGTACGTGAGTAGCTTTGCTTATGCAGAGAGTTCTCTTCTCTTCGTCGTAAAGTCGTAGTTCTGAATAAAGTAGTACATACGTCATATTATCACGTCTAATAAGTTTAATATAACGTAAGGCGTACTGATATTTTAAGGTACTCCCGAGTTTCACATTTCTTGAAGCGTGTATATGAAACAACAGAGTCCTAAAGGAACTGCCACGTACTTGCTCTGAGTTTAACAAGTGTCATGCAATTGTGCGTTTAGCCTCTCTGTGTTGATGTGGCTAATTAAGTTCCAATTACAAAGTCGATAGCACATATCTGGGACTTAGAGATGGAAAATACTGACAACAAAGTGACCCATATTTACGCAAACCTGTCGCCTAGTGTCTTGTAATAAATGGTAACGTTGTTGCACGTCTAGGCTGGTATAGTGGAAACAGGAAATTATAGGTAGAAATGATGAACAATTTTTATGATGCCATCTTTATTGGAGGTGTAACAAGAATTATAATTTCATGATCTACATCGCGATGGAAAACACGTAGTGCTGCTGAATTTTTCGCGTGCTGCAGGCACAAATATAATGCGTTGGGTTGGTTTACGAGAATTTAGATGACAAGGATTAATTACAGTGATGATAAACACAGTCTGACGCACTACTGTTTCTATTTATTTGCACACTATACCACCTGTTCTACTTGTGCTAATGTACTGCATGTTTCGGCTGGGCCGAACCATCGTCGGGTACATGTATAAATGTTAAAAACACACATCTCTAATCGTACAATAGATTAGTGAGGTTTTCACTAATGTTTTTATATTGTTTATACTGTTTTTATACATGCACCTGATGATGGCTTGGCCGAGCCGAAACATGTAGTATATTGGCACAAGTAGAACAGGTGGTATAGTGTGCAAATAAATAAAAACAGTGGTGTGTCAGAGACTGTGTTTGTCATCACTGCAATTGAAACAACACACCGGAATGGCCCAAGTAAAGATAACGGTTAGGTTGGGTTACATATGTTCGTGTGTATTCTTTGACAGTTCCTTATTCTGTTTTAGCTCAAAGCGTCCAGCAGGGAAAGTTTCGATGCCTGTTAATATTGACATATATTACGCCTACATGTGACCTAAAAGTTTGCACTATTCCCATGTTCGTTATTTTTATCAAAAACAAAATATCTTTGTAGGTATTCCCTCAATGAAGATTAAAACTTAGGTACATATGTATTTATAACAATATATTTATAAAACAATAAAATCCATTGGCTGTCATTGCCCTTACTAGGCTATATGTACATTAGGTTTTCCTTGTAAAAACTCGAGAATTGTGTATAAAATATTTCGGTGTTTGTAGTAGTTTATTGCACATTCTTATAATAATAATAATAATAATAATAATAATAATAATAATAATAATAAATTGCAGCCGAGGTAGCTAAGTCAGTAAAATGAATATGCTAGGTTATACAACCGGGTAATCAGGTTTTGACTCTCGGCGGGGGGCAGAGATTTATTTTTTTACCCAGCGTTCAGTCATGTTCTGGGAACCGCACAGCTGTGACGGTGAGGAGGAAGGGGGGGGGGGGCGTCTAATGAAGGTTAGAGAAGCTGACCATCACCTGACCTCTCCCTGTCATCCCATACACGTGTTACTTTCTTGTTTATTTCTGCGCAGCTACAACGTTGTTTGGTATAACAAACAGGTTATGCGACTGTTTATGTGGGAAGTACAGCCCAACAGTGTACGTACGTAAGGAATTCCTTACATGCACACATATAAGCCCAACGTAATGCATTTCAAATCAGTTTGCATACTTTATTATTAAGTATTATTTTCCACTACATGTTTCGGCTCAGCTGAGCCATCGTCAGGGAGAACACGCATGAAAGACACTAGTGTATATTTTGAATATAATGCGTAACTAACGCAAGTTTAATGTATAAAGCATAAATGTTGGTTAAAACTTGAAGGATTAAAATATTCAGAAGTGTGTTTAATTATCATAAGTCACGTATATGTGAAGGTGTAGTAATATATCTATATGTGTGTATATATATATATAATGTCTGCAATATTTCTTGAATACGTGTATGAATCCATTATTCGAAGTTGGAGTTATGATATGTACCTTTTAAATAAACACACGGTATATCATTCCTTATTGTTACGAACTTTAATCCTAGGCAATGAATTTGCGCTGCTGCGATATTGTTATATAATATCCTACAAAAGTTATATTTCTTCAGATTTGCAATTTATCCCTGAGTAGTAACCACAGAGATTTTAGGCCCTTTATTAAACGGTGTGTTTCATTTGCTCCTGTGACAGACATCCGCCTAGCCCCCATTGTACTGTTTATAGAGTAGCCTATTATATTAATACGAATTTTCTTTCGCCTCTAATACCGTATGTACTGACTAACGTGTGTGTATGCGTGTATGATGAAGAAGCTGTCATGACTTGACGACTGTGAATCCATTGACTTTAGCCCTTTCTCTACAAATGACAATCTCTGGTAATCCCTGCTCGCATAATAACAGTTTTCAGACCCTTATCCTTCCAATATCGCAGTATCAGGACCTCTCATCCATCATTATACATCATTTAACAACTTCGGCATAGTGACACCACAATGATAAGGGGAAAAGGAAAATGACTTGTAGTAAGATCTATTTGGAAGCATTAGTTTTGCCTTTTATGTATGAAACATGGTCAGTAAGTAAGATTATAATGGGATATACACAATGTTGAATGTAGCTGGTGTATTAACATTCTGAGAAAGTGTCAGCTTCTTAAGAATAACTCTGATCCATGAAATTAGTTGTAGTATCTAATTTCATCCAAGTTATTTATCCTTTGTGCAGACGCTTCTCCTTGATAAGGTTGTATAGTTCGATCAGTGAGGCAGTCATTAAAAATGAATTATAAAAGATGTGGAAGGAGGATATTTTGGTGTGTCATGATTTAGTCCTGCTGTTTTGTCTTTTAGAGAAAACGACGGGAGCAAAGGAAGCCTTCAGTTAGAACAGCCGTCCTCAGGGCTGAGATGTGAACCTCGGACCTCTCGAAAACTAAACAAATGCAAATCACTCGAACTTAAATTTTATTAGAAATTGCATAAACTGCCATATGGGTGGTTGTTTAAGGAATGTGGATTAAAATTACTGATTTTATTATTGATGTCGTCAGGTTTAGTGTTATAAAGAGTTACACGCCGAATGAAAGAAAATATAACAGACATATTCTCCTCACACTCGGCTTCAGAAACGTCAGGTGCGGCAACGCAAATTTATGTCCCATAGAGGTCATTGCTCTAAGTGAATAGCGTGGCATCTGCTTGCATTGCTGTAAGTGAATAGCGTGGCATCTGCTTGCGTTGCTGTAAGTGAATAGCGTGACACCTGCTTGCATTGCTGTAAGTGAATAGCGTGGCACATGCTTGCGTTGCTGTAAGTGAATAGCGTGGCACCTGCTTGCGTTGCTGTAAGTGAATAGCGTGGCACATGCTTGCGTTGCTGTAAGTGAATAGCGTGGTACTTGCTTGCGTTGCTGTAAGTGAATAGCGTGACACCTTGCATTGCTGTAAGTGAATAGCGTGGCACATGCTTGCGTTGCTCTAAGTGAATAGCGTGGCACTTGCTTGCATTGCTGTAAGTGAATAGCGTGGCATCTGCTTGCATTGCTGTAAGTGAATAGCATGGCATACGCTTGCGTTGCTGTAGGTGCATAGCGTGACACCTGCTTACATTGCTGTAAGTGAATAGCGTGACACCTGCTTGCATTGCTGTAAGTGAATAGCATGGCACCTGCTTGCATTGAACACTAATATTTCATGGGCGAGAACTAACCTGAACTAAGATTCGGTTCGTACCGTGCAGTAAATGCACTAGTGGACGCTCATAAAAATCAGTTAATGGTGTATAGCTAAAAGTATTGCTGTTTGTTCTGAGCTCCTTTCAAAATAGACAAATTTTGTGGGCAGAACATAGAATTTGTAAATGTCAAATCTGACGGTACGTAGAGTAACCCCTGGACCTTAAAGTCTTAAACGTGCGAGATCTAATTTCTGTCAGTAGAAATGCATCGCTTCTGAAGTCTTGGATAAGTAACTTCACAGAGAAACAAAGCAAAGCTGAGGCCGAAACCGATAAACAGGGACACAGATTCGACGTGTAGATGAGACAAAGACATGTAATATAGTTATCTACATCGTGGGCATGTCTTTTCTCTATGTCAATTAGTGACCGAACTTCTTTTGTTGACATATTCCTACGATCTGTGACATGCCTATCAGCTGAGCCGCTCGCAATAAGTCGATCTTATTTGTAGGACTCAGGAGCGGGTTTCGTTTCGACAGATACATGGAAACTCTATAAGCTTCTATGTTACCTGGGAGTGGACATATAGGGAAACTTAACCTTTTAAAGCCTAGCGTTTACTTTACGTAGTAGCTGGTGTAACACTGATAAATTCTGCATTTTACTGACATCGCGTTTATGTCTTATGTATGGATCTCAGAACAAACAGAAACTTTTGCCTTATAAAACATTAAGAGACTGGTTTTTATAACCTAAGTGGAGAGTGTTTACAGCGCGTTACGCACTGAGTCTCATACAAAACAGATACGCTTCGTCTTTAAAAGGTTAAACCACTTGATACCTTCCTTGTAAGGATGTGCTCTACTAGATATGAACTTGATATGGTTGCAAAATCACTTCTAATGACTCTTCCGACACAAGACGTGTAACTTGTGCAGGCCAAACGATGCTTTTTTATTTCGCTGTAGGGCGAATTGTATATTTCCGCGATGTACTTGTCAAAAATTGATGCATATCCTTATTCGAGCCCAGAAGTTAGCAGCTGCTGCACACTTGTTGTCCGTTTTCCCATATGTGGTTGTACTAGAAAACTGGTGAAGAATGCCTGGAACAGTGTTGTAATGGAAAGGCAGTGCACCATCCGCTGTAGGAAGAGTGACCTCATTGGAGGTGTTTGTGGCAGTTTTGGTACAGCCATGCCTATACAGACAGCCCACAGAATGTAACAACAGCTGGCGATGTTCAAGTAACGTTTAGATTCTGTTACTTTTGCATGTCTAGGCTGGAACACCGCTGGTATAAAACAAAGTCAGTCTTTTTATGTATTAACCCTTTAAAGACGAAGCGTATCTGTTTTATATAAGGACTCGGCGCGTACCGCGCTGTAAACACATTCCACTTCGGTTATAAAAACCAATCTCTTAATGTTTTATAAGGCAAAAGTTGCTGTTTGTTCTGAGATCCGTACAAAACACATAAACGCAATGTGGGCACCAAGTAGAATTTTTTAATGTTAAACCGGTTACTACGTAAAGTTATCGCTAGGCTTTAAAAGGTTAATAATGTTTGTCACACACAGTACAATATGCTGATGCTCCTTGTTCAGAAGTTTGTTGTCTGTTTTCTGTGAAAGCAGCCTGGACAAACCTACATGTGATGAGTAACAACATCATAATTGTATGCGTACCAAACCTGAAAAGGAAAATTGAGTGTCGGGTGAATAAATGGTTTATTACTAAGTACACTTCTACGTAACGAAGTTACAAGAATTTTATATCTTTCTGATCACTGGAGAATAAATATTCACATAAATTTTATGTTTTGTTGCCATTCATGGCTAAAAAGCACACCTTCAGTCAAGTGGACGATCACTAAATAAATAAAGAGAAAAGGAAATACATGTTTTATGATATCAACGCTCCCTGTTTCCATAAGATCCATTTCACTATTGACGTTCCAGTGATTCCAGGCTTTCCAGGGGGGTACAGTTTAATTTCATTTTCCTGCAAAAGACCCTATGCAGTTTTAATTATTATATGTATATATACTGCATACTTCCTATCTAATACTCTTTCATTTTGTTTCCCTAATAATAGCTAATAAAAGTATACATCTGTTGAATCCTATTTAACTTGTAAAGAAAATGATGGGTTACAACACGAACGCTCTAAGTTTTGGTGTGCTAATGAGGAAATATATAAATTCCATTTTGGCTTAAATCCATGAATGTAAACTTTTATGGAACAAAATGACTAGGTGGTAATTTGACCTTGTAACCTACAGTGAAGGTCTGGTACCTTACTTACCGACAGAGCGAGTTTTATTTTAAGGATCTTTAACCCTTTAAAGACGGAGCGTATCTGTTTTACATAAGGACTCAGTGCGTACCGCGCTGTAAACACTCTCCACTTCGGTTATAAAAACCAGTCTCTTAATGTTTTATAAGGCAAAAGTTGCTGTTTGTTCTGAGATCCATACAAAACACATAAACGTAATGTGGGCACCACGTAGAACTTTTTAATGTTAAACCTGGTGGTACGTAAAGTTACCGCTAGGCTTTAAAAGGTTAATATGATTTGTGAATATATAGTGGATTTCTTCAAGTATAAGCAGTTTCATACTAACAGTCTGAAAGTCCGTAACTGTGTGAAAAGAACAGTGAAGGCACTGCCCTGCAACTGGGCCTCCATTGTACTTCTCTCTTTAGATAGAAACAATAGATTAACATCGTATTGGACTATTTCTTAATGGACTTTCTTGGCAGAGTCCATGTAGCTGATACACTTTAAGAGATATACTTTTCATTATAAATGCAAAGTGTTCATTCTCTCATATTCAAGAATATTTTGTTTATTTGTACGCAACTATAATGTATTAGGTCAGTGGGCTAGGAGAGCGAACACTAAAACCGTCGAAATTCTTAACTTCACACCTAAGTTATGCAGTTGCTACTACAGAGGAGACATGAGAAACTCATAATATGAAATATAAAATCATGTACATGGCGCTTATCTGTCAGAACAAGTTCCATATAAATTACTATTTAAAAAAGTTTATTTAAAACAAAGTTCTAACCATGAATGAATTTTATTTGGACGACTTTTAACATAATGGTCATCGTCATTAAGGTTGTGGTTTTTGACTTAAAACATTGGAAGATTCATGCACAATGTTATTTCTATCACCGCACTTTTATCACATAGAAAGCGTGTCACGCGGTAGCTGATTTGCTCAGGACATCTATTAAATAAAACGCGCTTTGTAAGTGTATTTGTGTGCGTCACATATCGTAGCCCAGTCTGTCTTGCGACACGTCCCTGCACTCTTCTTTTACACCAGTTCTCCACAGAGTGCGATCTAGTGCTTCCTCTTTCAAGTTAAGTTATCTTTTCTTTTCATTAAGGTCATCCAGTAGCTGCTTACGTCCTCATCATCCTCTTCCCTTCTATCTTGCCGTAGATAACGTGTTTCAGAAGGCAGTTCCTACACAAGATGTGACCAATCCAGTTAGCCTTCCTTATTTTTATTGCATGTAGAATATTCCTTTCCTGTTTTGGTGGGGAGACCTGAGGGAAGGCGACCACTTGGGAGACCCAGGCGTAGATGGGGGATAATATTAAAATGGATATTCAAAGAGTGGGATGGGGGCATGGACTGGATTGAGCTGGCTCAGGATAGGGACAGATGGCAGGCTCTTGTGAATGCGGTAATGAACCTTCGGGGTTCCATAAAATGCGGGGAATTTCTTGACTAGCTGAGAAACTGTTAGCTTCTCAAGAAGGCCTCTGCTCCATGGAGTTACTCCATTTCTCACGCGATCGGTCCAGCTGATCCCCTCCATCCTTCTGCAACTCCACATATCAAAAACTTCGAGGTACTGTATTTGTGATCTGATTTCCGAAGTGTCTAAATTTCGGCATCGTACAAAGCTGTGCTCCAAATGTAGCATTTCACTAGTTTCTTCCTTAAATTTAAGTCCAATTTGCGGGTGAAAAGAGTCTCCTGCTTGTGGAATGCATCTTGTACCATGGCAATCTTCGATTTAGTTTCATCTGCGTATCTTGGGTCATTTATTGCTAATTTATTCCTCGTTAAAATCTGTCAGTTATTTAAAAGTTGTGCACAGGACGCACACATACTCATACCTTTGTGATCTCATATGCCTGCTTTCTTTCATTAAAGAAATCAGTGCACGTTTTAGAACAATTTGCTATCTCTATGTGCCCCTTTTCATATTTCGAGAATCTGAGCGGTTTTCTTAAAACTGACACAAGTTAAAAGATTAACATTTGCTCATACTATATGTTGCTCTAGCCGATCCCAATGGCCGCGTGTTCTAAGGCGTAGGTAGGACTCCTCTGGACTAGTGATCAGCTCGACGTAGAGACTATCTGACAACACACAACACTTAAAAGAGACAGACAACCATGCCTCCGGCGGGATTCGAACCCGAAATCCCAGCAAGCTAGTGGCCGTAAAACCGACGCCTTAGACCGTGCGGCCACTGGGATCGGCGCAGAATATGTCTATACTTGCCTTAAACATTTTGAACACTTCAACCATTATTTATTATAGTTAATTAAAATTATTTGGCAACAGAAATTGCTTAGTTGTTTGTCCAGTGCTATTAACCTTTCAAAGCCTAGCGGTAACTTTACGTACCACCAGGTTTAACATTAAAAAATTCTACGTGGTGCACACATTGCGTTTATGTGTTTTGTACGGATCTCAGAACAAACAGCAAC